>UZAN01040975.1:0-42198 GCA_900618425.1 Echinostoma caproni
CTTTTTACGGTACGGTTCTTTCTTTCACTACAAAGTTGTTTAAAGCGTAAGGTAGCGAATCGATTGGGTCTGTGATATACATCAACAAATTCCATTTCGCCTGTTCGCCGAGCTTGACAACTTGTTTGCAAACGTTTCATCATCAGTCGAGATGACATCATCGGTAACATCAGCATTTCAAAAAAACTGATGATGTCATGATGAATTCAGTTCACCCGAGCTACCAGAACCGATTTTCAGTACTTTGTCAACACCAACAAATGTCACAGCAAGAGCTTTGATAGCCTTTTGTGTGGTGGCAATAAACAGTGGGATTAGAATATGGGAAGAGTAAGATCAGGGTAACCGATATGGCCACGAAACCTCGTGAGGTTTGCTGGAAAGCGCTGTGTGATTTCAGATTTGCAATCACGATTTAGGTCAAAGTGACAGTGACTGAAAATGGTGGGGGTGAGAGATTCTTTAACTTTGCTTGATCGGATGTCCCTAACGCATAGTAACATTGTATATGAAGCAAATGAGGAAAGTTAACCAAGCTTAAACCCGGGGATGCATCAATTCCGGTGGGAAAGGTAATAATATTTTGAGAACCACAATAGATCAGAATACGGGTATCAACATTGTTACTATCACCGCAATTTTGAAAGGAGAAGTACCTTCATTTTAAATCAAGATAGAGAAAATAGTCTTAAAAGTCATCAGAGACTTCAGATGGGTAAAATTGAGTTATGTATTCATCCACAAGGGCAAGTGCTCGGGAGGCGCTTATATGTTCAGGGTGAACTTACAATTTATTTATAAGGAGTACAGAATAAGAGGGCGCGTTTTGGTCAATGGACACCAGATAATTTTGACAAATTTGATAACGCCACCACCTCGTCTGGAATAAGAAACTGGGCTATCGACTCGGTAACAAACAAAACCAAATTTTTGATTGATGATCGGGTGTAACAACTGGGAATAATACTTCACTCGAATGCTAATTATTGTGACGACGTGATGTCATACATTCACATTTGTAATGAACTAAGTAGAGGGAATTTCTATAAAATCCTGTGAGGTTGGAAACTTTGACTAATAAAGTAAAACCAGAAACTACGTTTTATTTAGTCCCCGGATCTTCTGGTGTATAATTTATGAATTGTCATTTGAAATTTAACCAAGTCCTCCATTACCCACATGAAATAATCAGTCAGGTTGTGAATGCTTCCAACCGAGTCATAACCCAGAAGGCTAGTGCTGAGTTGAGCAGGGTCTGTGGCCCGCAACAAACTTTCAAAGATGGGTTGTGCTATATCGTGTAAATGGAAAATGAAAAACTGTCTGATCAGCTGCCCGGTGGCGTAGTGGGGGGCACGCTTNGCGTTCTGCTCATGAAGTCCCCAGTCGGGTCGATGGATTCGCACTGCTGATGAGACCCAACCAGGTCGAAACAGCTGTCCAGTGCTTCCGAGCTTTTCCTTTCACACTTAATTTGTTATATACACGACGAATTGTCATTTGAAATTTAACCCGATCATCCATTCCCCACATGAAACAATTTGTAAACCAGGATTTTTTGCTACTGTTTCTGAAAAGTTAACATGAGAAAATTAAGTAGCGAACATGTTTATTTATCGACAGGCCAATAGCAGCATAGTCAGGACAAAATGGGTTACAAGCGGAAGCCAAATTTATAAGACATTTAGGAATTTAAATTCAATAAATTAACGTACCTGAGAAGAATGAATGCCAATCTTTTATAAATCATTAGGTTTTCTCCAAGGAGGTTCAGCCTTGAACTTGGCCAAATTAGCCATTGGAAATTAAACAAGCGTATGATGAATGCTATAAGTTGGTTACCCAGACGGTCTAAAACGAAAGAAATACATACTCTTGAGTAAGTAGCTTGATCAACATGTTTTCTTTTCAATTTGTCATTCGTATTATTTTCCTTTGATTACTGCTCTATCAATCAGTGGCTGATTACAGAGACATCAACAAATTACGATAAAGCGTTTTTCCGAGATTTCGCAACCTAGGTAACTGTCTGGAAAACATATTTTCACTTTAAGCGATGATCGTATTTCTCTGAAGAATGGTTTGTATATCCATCATATAGAATTAAAATAATTGAATATTTCGAACATCATACTCGGTCGCATGTGCTACTCACAATTCCGTAGCTCAGTTGACTAATTCAATGAAGTGAGCTCCTGTTTTAGTTGCATTGAACAAAACTAATCATTACTTGTGTTATCTAATCTACTATTTCTTCGGATAAGAAGACCGAATAGAGTATGGGTAGGAATTTTTGTGTCTGCCAATGCTAAGTACAATGTGGAACCTGATTCAATAAAAGCTTTTTTAAGTGATAGTTACACATAATATCGTTGATTTGTTTGATATTATGGGCACAAACCATATCATCCAGGTGTAGCTTGTGTAAAACAGATTTATGGTTATGCTGTTTGTGTGCGCTCATATATTATTTAAGGATAACGATATATGTCACCAGTAAGCTTAGAGGTGATTGCAACTTATAGCAATCTCTTAGAATGGTTAAAATAACATAGAGGGAGAAGTCGTTTTACTTTGACAACCGGTTCATTAGTGTTGTCCTCCGGTTAGTCTAATATTTCAATGCTGTTTCCAACCCATGAGTATGTGCTTACCAAATGACCTAATGGATTATTTGATAGAAACAATTGTATATAACGAAGTTGTTCCCAGCGCGAAACTTGAATCGTTTCTTTTCATATTTATGAGTATAGTGCCAGTCGCGAACCTAGAAGGCAAAACAAGACTTGATCCTATCCTTGTTTTGAATATCTAAGCCAGTCAGAAGAGTATACCTTGATGCAGGAACTTACTCGCATAGGATATTCACCTCGCTGGCTCAGTCGGGAGGAATGCATGTCCGAGAGAAGGTGGCGCAAAATGGTGCGGTTCTTTCATCAAACCTTATTATCCTGCTCAACTTGCCTGATAGTACTGATTATTGTTATTTCCTCACAGTATTTCACACATTTTTGTCTCAGACTTCAATAATATACTGATTTTACTATGGCAATTGCCCACACCGAACCTCGTCATTATTCTCCGCAAGATACCTTCTAAATAGTAATAGGATATTTTAAGTTGATACCTTGATATCCAGAATTGTCATAAGTACATCATGAACGCATAAACTTAGAATACCCACCCTACAGGATTTTCGAATTAGAAGACGGTAATGGGTTCATTACTTATTTGATTTAATAATATTATGGACTGTTGTGTTTGGGTTAGCTGATTTGATTTGTACAAGTAACGGGTACTGTTAATGATAATGAACGCCGTTATCATTTCGTAGGAGTTAATCTATTTCCAGATATCTAAATTCCACTTGCGATTGAATACTCTATGATGACTGATAAAGAGCACTGAAAAGTTGGGTTTATCTGTGTGAGACCCGTCAGCATTGCGTGCGTTTTGTGGCCCTTTCGAGACTCGAGCCCCATATATTCGAGTTAAGAATCAAAACTGTTACACCCGAGCTACACGATCAACAGCCAACACTTGGAGCAAAAGATTATATCAAGTTACAATGCTTTGTTTAGCTAAAAGCACCGGACACTATAAACACCAATATCAATGTAACAGCTGGTGTTGACAACTCAGGATATTATAGCGGAAGTACAATGTCAGCTGTGTGCTCAAATCCTGTTCCCCCTACAAAGTGCTTGTCTCGTAAGTAGGTCAGTGAGATTTACTGAACCCGGGTTTCTTGCTCACGTGACAGGTCGATTGGGGATAAATTATCTGATTCAGGTAAGCAGCATGGCCACGGCATTACCCACTCTATATTTTCAGAAGGGGTTACAGTTTGGAAAGAGAACAAAGATGGGACAAGTTTGCGTAGACAAACTTTTGCGTATTACTTCTTCAAGATATATTTCCCAAATTTTTGTAACGCCTCAGCGATGTGGTTATTATGCACCAAATTTTGAGGAACTGTCAACAATCAGGACAAGTTACCGAAAAACTGAACAAATAAACTCATCGGGTGAGAATCTGTCTCCTCCGAGGCAATAAAAACTAAAGTGATTGGCCGGTTCTAAAGATGTGAATTTATCTGCCTGTGTTGCAAAATCAAATCCTAATTCACATTGGCCTGCGTTATCTACTATCCAATACAACCGACTGCCCTTAAGTCAGGGTTTAGAGTAGTTTCTAGTGGGCTTTCGTCGAATCGCCAGACAGAGAGTAGTTCCCGTAGAATCAAGGGGATTTTAAAGTTTTTTAAATTTGTCATCTTGTAGCTTTGGTTTAATCACTTTGAACGAGCATTAAGGTTAGACTAATTCAACTGGTTTGAACTCTCACCAGCCGTAGCGTTTTCGTTCCAACTTTACGAATCGGTCCGATAATCTACCCAGTTTGTGATTAACCTCAAAACAATTCCACTGCGGAGATCCCGCGGGTTTACTGCCACAGGAACAGGAACATGTTCGATAACGACAAAATCGCGGAGTAAGCAGAGAAGAATCATGCACTACTAATACGCGGGATGCAATGAAACATACTGAATGCATTGAAAGTTCGCAAAATGACGCAAAGGGAGTGAATCGAGAATGATAAAAATACCTTATGGAACTACAGACCGCTAGATTGTAAGTTTGTTGTAGATCAAAATTCCTCGTTAGCAGTATGAACTAAGAAGCAAAAGGTGCTGAAAACCGTTATTTTCTTATTGGGTTTCATCATCTTGGTGTATCCATCGTCTACATTCAGGATAGAATGCGAAACATCAGAGATAGAACGCAACCATCGAGCAACAAATCAGATCATTCCACACAATTTGCAAACGAATTAAATTGTTACCTTCACTCATGTGCGAAGTGGTCACGGTTATCATTTTTCCGACAGTCACAACCTCTAGAGGTCAGTACTGAGAAGAACGAGGTGTTATCCCACCAAATTACTTATGACGGCAGGTTGTTGTTGTTAAAAAGATAAAATAAAGCACATAATTAGATGTTCGGCATCCGAATGGGTCGTATGATTTCATTATACCAGAGGGCCAATTCGATATTCAGTTAAATCAATGCATTCGCAGCAACAATCTGGACTACTTGAAAAAGTTACATTCGTGCAGATGCACGGTGCTTCTTATCTTTTCTTCTCACATTACTTACGGGTTATTACCAATGGCATTCATCTTTTAGTATCAGCCCTATTCATCGATCATTCTCCCAAAAATCCAGTTGAGATGTTTTTGTGTATTCGACGGCACGACGTCTGCGAATACAACGACATTGCAATGTTTTCAGTAACCGTGTCACATCATTCGAATTATGGTACCAGTTCGAAAACTCCAATAACGAATACATCGACATCGATCAGTCCTTCATTTCAGATGCGAAATAAAGAACAGTCATCCCAAACCAAACGGTGTCAAACAGAACACATATGTTGTAAGACACCAGGTGCCGCTAGGTTGATCGATGGAGGTTATGTATACGAACATGTCGAGCTTTCTCATCATGTACCAGTTTAATGATAACGGGGAATAATCAATGAAAAATCTCTGCGTAACACAAATAAAGTTATCGATTTTGTTCAAATTCTCATCTGTGCATATGAGTGGAGGCGAAATGTTGAAAGGATACTTTGATAGCTAAAATCCTTGCATATCAGGTCACCCCGTTGAATGATCCAATAGCATTTATAAGGATTTTGTGTTTTCCGAAAATAAAATAATATAATCCGTGTTTTCTAAGCCATGAATCCTCTCACCAGACAAAATCCGCAAAGCACTATTTTAAGAACCATTTAGGGTCTCTTCAGAGGTCCTCCCAGGTAAATCACTAAAAAAGGCATGAGAACGGGCATTCTTGCTTTACTCTTCTTGAAACTGTGGAGAAAGGCCAGAGCTTACCATAGGCTGTCAATTCTCCGAGAGTTCATTAGAAAGGTATCGGAACCACACAATAATTCCCGAATGCATAGTATTTGAGAAGACATTTTCACGAGTGGATAGAATGTTATTCTCAATCCACGAATACAGCAACTATCAGTCTACGATATGTTACTTGCCGGGTATCTGAACAAAATTGAGCCACGCAACTGCGACCTAGTCGAAAATTAGTTTTTCTCTCCTCTTTTTTTCTTACCTTTTCAGGACTAAGCTACAGAAGAAGGTTCATACCTAGACGATTGACGCATTGGGAATTATTTAACACGTAATTGTAGGATGAGCACAATATGCAGATGACGATGTATTGTATTGTATTGTGTATAATTGTTGCAAACACTGGCGCTCACATTTCAGTTAAAATAATACCCGCCAACCGTCACAATGTAAATAATAAACTGGGGAAAAATGTTTTCACAGAAATGGGGACATTTCTTAATCCAAGGTTGAGACAAAGTTAACCCATTGTCCAGTCTTTGCTTATGACTAGACGAGGAAGATACGGTTCAGGTGAATGGCGTTAAGCGTCAATTCGAGAATATTGACTATTGACTAGTATATCCATGAGTAGGTATATGAGAAAGAAGACGGATAAGCCAGTTTAAAACAGCCAGCGCTGGCATTGCATGCAATCGGAGTTGCAGTTAAAACCAGCAGACGAGACGGCAACAAATTCGTCAAGTCAGACAGTATAATACTGAAATCTGATTGGCTGGAGCTAATCATAAGAAGTGCACTACCCCTTCCCAGTATTGAGAATATAAAAGGTTTTCTTTAATCTGACCAAATATCTTCCGTTTTTTAAATTTATCAGCAAGGAATGCAAGTTTTTCTAATTAACCTGCATGTTCAATCTTCCAAGCTAGCTGATGGCGGTTTATTTGAAGTGCATCAATTATGGAGCAGTAATCTAGGAGGTGATTCTCACGAGTTAGTTCCCACATAGTTTCACTCTCACTAGTCTTTTCATCATCCGTTGTTCGCGTGCGATAGCAGACTGAAGTGCCCGATAGAAGCTCATAATCTGACCATGAATCTCGCGATCCAGTCTTGAGTGTTGTCCAATCCACTGAGAGCTGAACTCGAGGTTCCCAGGTCCTAAAGTCAGAGGTATTTTGTTGACTACTATTAATAATGCGTTCTGTATGTAAAGCCGCAAAGATAGGCACCATTCAAAGCTGATTCGATGCGTTCAATTAGTTACATAATATACTTAGGCATTTGAAGTACACTAAAGGTAACCCTTGGAGAGCTTTTCCGTATTCAGTTGCAAAAGTGCATTGAAAATGTGGAGGTTCTTTTTGAGCGGTTGGAATTCAGACATGCTCTAATTGTAATCCTAGTTTTACACACTAATTCCAAATATTTTCAACTAACTGTAATGCAGTGCAACTACATTCAGTTTGCGATGTAAATAAAAGCCGCCACAAATGCGAAGTATATCCGAACACTGCAAGCAAGTATCTGCGAAATGACGATGACATTTTAGCTGCAAATCGTGATCATTGTATAGTTTGGCGCACCCAACAGCACTAGTAGTTTTCTCTGAGCTTAAAGATGAGAAATTGGGGAACAGTACGTGTACTTAACTCCAGATGCAATTCAAATGTGTAGATTCCTTTCAGCTGTTTATGTACTCCCTCTCTGCCGCTAGTCACAGAGACTTTGAAAACTAAAGTCACATATGATGGAATCTACGGAGCTTTTCAAAAGACAGATTGAGGAAGAAGCATGGTGAGCATGATGATCTCAGATGCTCACAGATATCTTATCAAGTACAAGGAGGTTATGCAAGAAAAATAGGAGAACTGCCGAGCTTTATTGTGCGAACACTAGATGGAACAGCTGTGGTACGCAAAAAGTCAACGCATCAAAAATGTCGAAATAAAAAGAAAACCGGCACTCTCAAAAAAGCTCCATAAGTTAGATGATCATGTGCGAATCAATGAAGATGACAACTGGGTCCGCAAGCTCTCCAATGGCGTGATCACACCAGACTAAAAACGAATACTCATTTAAGGACTTAACTTCAACGTCAGAAATGCCACAAATAAGGAATACTTGGTGGAACTGGAACAAGCACTCGAAGCGTCCAAGATACCTGAGAACGCAAAATAAACCATCCGACAAACAATAGCCCCAGCTCTCATGCGAAAGGAAAAACACAATATGCTATCCAACGGCGAGAACGAAGCACTAAAATACTGAAGATGGACAAAAATATCGTCATCCTACCAGCAGATAAAGGATGAATTATTGTGGTTATGAACAAAACTGACTACATATAAAAGACTAAAGAACTACTCCAAGACACAAACACCTACGGCAGAATCGAAACGGAACCCACCTGCAAAACTGGAAAACAACATCAAAACTATAATGAAATGACTAGAAGAACTGTATCAAATAACCAAAGGCGAGCACTGGAGAGTAAGAGTAAACAATTTCCGTTATCGCACAATTCTACGGATTCCCGAAGAAACACAAGGAAGGAAGTCCCTGGAGGCCGATCGTTTCTCTTCCAGGAACAGCCACATTTAAGCTGGCAAAAGAATTATGGAAACGACTGAAGCAGCTCACTAAAGGACATGAAAATAGCGTAATGGACTCATAGCAGTTCGTGGACAAGCTTAAAACTTTCAACATCGAAGAATATAAAATACTGGTCTCGCTCGACATCACCGCTTTGCTCACTTCGATCGACTTGGACCTGACAAGGTCCACGTTGCAGGAATTGATATTTGAGCACCCACCAAACCAACCAGTGGAACCAGCTGCCACTTGCGAACTCATGGAAATGTATGCAGACGTGGTTCAAATTCGACGGCTAAATCTACGAGCAGCTGAAAGGAACGCCAATAGGATCACCAATTTCTGGATTCATAGCCGAAGCCATAGTGCAGAAGCTGGGGAAGAAGGTACTACCAAGAATCATGCCAAAACTTTGATGATGATGACATATTCGTCATCTTGAAGACTTTGGAACTATTACGACCACAACATCATCAATGAAACATTCACATTGTATTGTATTCTCTCAAAGATCGATTTCGTAGAGACAACCATTTATTTGTGCGGCGAGTTTTGGACCGTTGATTTTCTGACAACCTTAGTAACTGAGGCGATCAGATTTGTAATTCTGTCCGTAAATAGTTGCCAGGTGACCAGCGGGTCACGTACGTCCCCAGGAAAGATCCACTGAGTGCAGTGAGCCAAATTCTACAACCTAGTATAATACTTGGCGAAACGTACATTGCTTTGCGGATTTCTTTCTATCGAAGCGTAGTAGACATATTTGAACAGCAATACTGCATGGTCACTGCGTCCTAAGGGGGGGTGAGATGTCGATGGATTCAATCATAAGCTCTTCGTTGGTTAATACCAGATCCAGCATTGACGACGTCTCCAAGTTCCCAAACCTCGCGGGCTCCTTCGCGTGGTGGTACAGTGGATGCGAGTTGATTAACTGTTTAAGCTTACTTTGGAACGATGGATGGGAGGTCAAAGTTTGATTGAGATGCAGGCAGTTGAAATCAACCACTATTAGAATATGACTAAATTTGGCAGATAGGACTTGTGACATAGCTCGCAGAAGTGTATCGTTTGCTGACTCTGTGGATGAGGAAGAACGATATACCACTCCAATAAGGCAACAGTCGTGCTTTGACACTTTCAGTCTACACCAAATTGTATCAGGGACTGAACTAGGAGGATTAACTGCATCGCACGGGAGATCGCTTCGATGGTAAAATAGAATTCTACCCCCGCGTGTTAGATTATGGCGTCTGAGAAGAGACATGCACGATAAGCACAACTCAGAGTCAAGAATATCAACCGTCAACCACGTTTTTGTAACAGCAATGATATCCCACTAACTGGATTAGAAACGCAACACCAGTTCGGAGAAATTACTGCGGAAACCTTGAGCATTAGTGTAGCAACAGGTCAAATATTTTTGGTGTAGAAGTCCTTTTGGGTGAGAAGTAGATTCAGTGCCGACCCTGTCATGGTCGGCTAACATTGGTTTTTGGGGAGGGAGTCCTGATACTCTGATCCTCCGATTGTGGAGATGGGATGAAGCCTGAATCGATTGTGCATTTACATCGTTATCACACAGTGGAAATTCTGGTAATACAGTCTTAATCAAGAGTCTCAGGGACAGTTCTGGTGGTCTGTTTGTCTTGTTTAGTTTCCAAGATTGAAGTACAGTGATTGCCATTTCTGGTGTGCTGAGGGTGACCTTCATTTTCTTCGGACCGTTACCGTGGTAATTTGGTGAACAAGTAAGACTACTAATTGATGTGGTGAAATAATCTCTGCAGTTTATTAGGTATTTAATGGAACCACTCCTTATAGTCGTTGTGGTAGCATCTTGACTCATCACGATCATTTAGTTGTGGGACCCCATGAATGAGAACAACCCTTTTATTCTCTACCTCCCGTGCACCCTCTGGATTGTTCCGGTGTTGCACGCGCTCCGCCCATGGTCTATCAGAGAAAATTCGTGTGGTACGGGAACTGTTTCTCAAGAAAAAACTCGAAAGAAGAATGTTCTCAACGTCCATTTTGACCTTCAGCGTATTTCGGACTTATCTGGGTTCTCTTGCTTATGGCGAATTTAGCTGGCGCACAAGGTGTGTGAGGCTCACAGGTTGGATGTCAATTCCCATTGGAATACACAGACCTTCCCTCAGCGTTTGGGTTGTCGGCTCAGGTAAATGCGTGCAGATGACTGTTAAGTTGGTGCTTCTAACGCCCTTCTTCTTCGACGCTAAGGTGGCCGTTGAATCGGGCTGACCGGAGGGATTTGGGTACTCATAGCCACTATTTTATCCTAGAGCGCCTAAATTTTTGCACTGGCCATTTCCTCAAACTCGAATAATAGTTTATCATACTTATATATATTTCACTATAGGAACCTGTATACAAACCACGAACAATCTGGTTGTGCAGCTATCTGTTTGAAACGCTTGTAGAATATGTTCGCGCAACTGGGATGATAGCATTTTTGGCAGTAGCTGCACACAATGCCTGCTTTGACATCTTTGCCGCAACACAGTAGACCACATTCTCCTAAAACGGGAGTGACCAGTGGATGAGAGGATCAGAGGATCAGCCTAAGGAAATAGGAGCAGCGAAAACAAATTTGTCAGTGTGCATCTGCTGTTGAAGGGAGATACGGAGGCGGAAATCGTTCAAAGAAAGCTCACAAGTGCAGTAAGCAGAACATTTTACGCCGCACAATTGAAACCTGTGTTCACATCTAAACTGATTATGTGTTTCTGACTGAAGTACAGAAAGCCAGACGATGCAGCCTCATTATGTGTATACTTATTCACCTGTTCCTGTGGAACTGGGTACATTGGCCGCACGACCAGGCGCTTATTCGATCGTGTTCGCGAACACCACCCGGCCTGGCTGAGGACTTGAACAATTAACACAATTAAAAGCGCGGTAAGTCGCATCACTCGGTGGATGTGGCAAGTGGGCGTTTCGATCGATTTACAAGGTTCGGTGTAGGCAGTGAAGCATCGAATCTTAGCCACGGTCGAAGCTGTAAGCATTCGTATTCACCCCCCCCCCATCTATTGTGCGCCCAGAAGAAATTTGTGCAAGCACTTAATCTCGCCTCGCCCACTTCAGCCACTCCAACATGTGTGCGATCAAAAGAACTGTTGACACTGATCAATTTCACACAGGCACGCATGCACGCATGGTTGGAGCCGAAGCTAAACCATTAGGACTCGAATCTCCTATTCCTTGTTTATTCTTATTGTTAGTCATATTTAACGTAACGTAATGGCATAGTTACGCATAACTGAAAACGAGCTTGTTCGCCACGTTGTTGTTCTCACTATTGGATGTGAACGGTGATCGGAGAGTGGACACACGTGCAAGTGTAATGGCAAACGCCACAGAATTGAATTACACACAAATATCTCGCTCTTCAAAAATGACTCAGATTTATGAACACAAGCGTTGAAAGCTCTTCTAAATGGTGACAGAATAAATCCAGTAGGTACATAATTGAGCACTGTTGCGCTCGGTAATGACACAGAGGTGGGTGTGGAATTCCGAACGGCTTGAATGATCGCAGAGTAGAATATATATCTAATATTTTAGTATCAGTGAATGTAGCTGACAAACTGAGCAGAAAGAGTGTAAACTCGTTGCAGTACGCCGTGTTTTGGCACAGAAACTCCACTTAATCCGGGAGCGCACTAACTGAGCGACCGTACAGGACATGTCTGGTGTCAGTGGTATCAGTAGATGGGTCGAAACGCCTTGGCCATATCAACCACGTGGTTTGAATCCATTAGGTGTAAAACGATCGAACTGTCCGTAGTTCTAATCACCCCACTTTTCAGCCAGGCCGGGTGGTGCTCGTGGGCTCGTTCAGAAGAATGTCTGCTCGTGCGGCCACTAATACTTGTCCCACAGGAACAAGTAAACAAGTACACACAAAAAGAGACTTCATGAACAGGCAATTTATCTTTGAGTTGAAAGCGCCAAAGCGGCACGGAGATAAATACAATCTGAATTTTCCTGCGAGGAATGCTTTTTCCACAGCTGTTCGTTAACGTGTCACCATGTCGGTCGGTTTGTCGCCCTTAAAAGATATTTATATGTAATCCGGTTTATTCTTAACTGTAGTGATCTTATTTGGCGACCGGTGACACCTCAAAATGTTGTCCACAGGTCGTTCTGGGTATCCATTGTGAAGGAAAACTTCTCCGATAAACCTTAGTTCACTCTCAATGGTATCATCAGTACATATTCTCCGCCCTCTGGTAGCAAGGCAATGAATCAGGTTTCTTTTACTCCCCAGTAGCACATAGCTTTTGAAATGGATATACTGTCTATTCCACGATGAATTCTTGTGGATGGTGCTTTGTATAGTTTCGTCCGTCTACTTAGTAGAACGTCTGGAAACGCGACCTGCTC
Source organism: Echinostoma caproni (assembly GCA_900618425.1). Taxonomy (NCBI): domain Eukaryota; kingdom Metazoa; phylum Platyhelminthes; class Trematoda; order Plagiorchiida; family Echinostomatidae; genus Echinostoma; species Echinostoma caproni. The sequence continues at coordinate 12,884 of UZAN01040975.1, forward strand.
ATTCTCTTCGTTCTCTAAAGTGAACTTTATGCTTGAATGTGCTGAGTTAAATACTTATAAGAGTCTTGGTAGATTCACACTCTTATCGACAAAGCACAAAATCCGTGTCGCTTATATAATGCACACCGATCGATTGTTCGTTTGAGGATGTTATTCTCCAGCTTAATCATGAAGACATCTGCGAAAAGTGGACCCATTGCTACAACATCTATTTGACGATAAACTCCGTCGTTGAGTTTACATTTTATGTTGTATGTGCGCAATTGCTTGAGATCAATAACTGGTATTCTGATTTCACAACTAATATTTCATATTTGCTCACATATGCATTCAATAGTTTCAACAATAGGAACGTTTGCGAACTGACGCCGAGGGACATCATGCGTAATCCGTTTATGTTTGAGTCTTTAATTCTGATCACTAAGTCATAGGAGTCCATTAATATGTGATTGGTGAGTTGTGCTCTCATCGGTTCCAGGATCGCTTCCAGCGACTTAGAAGTGGCAAGGCAAGGGGAATTACACATGTCTAGAATCGGTCAGGAGAGGCACTCCATCTTTGTATATCTTTGGTAAGCCTTAGACACTTGGGCTCATCGTTGATCGTATTTATTTAAATATGGCAGCATCTATTATATCCCTCTGCTTTAGGCACTGGAGCGTTTGCAACAGTTATTTTTCTACTTGTTCAGTTTATCTTTCTATCCGGCTTTTTTTCTGCAATTTCCTTGCTGTTCCTATTAGTGATGTAGTCTGATCTATTTAAAAGGACTATTCTAGCACTTTCATATGGTCTTGACAGAAAAACGTCTCGGCTGCAACATTTGAAACAATCACGATGGTCGAAGCTCAATTATTACGGGTTTTGTCTAAGGATTGATGGGAAAAGGTGTACTAAAGGAATAACCTTTTGTGAACGGTGTTTATTATCCTGATAATGTATCCATCTCTCATGAACGCAGTTCACTTTAAGTGGAGATACAGAACGGTAAGCATTTACTTTTTCTGTGCTATCACTTTTTTGTTTATTTTGGGGCTTATGAATGCAAAACAATGTACCCTTTGTGTTACAGTTTGGATTTTTACTTACAGGAGTATCGCACGTTTCATGGAAACACTGAACTTGACAAGATGTATCAAATGGCTTAACGATACAGGTATATCGTTTAAACCTTCTCCCACCAATACGTGGTGCAGCATTTGATACCATTACGACGGTCAGTGCGCAGTGTACGATCGATAAAACTCAATTCCTAATTAAGCTTCGCAATATCAACATTTGTAGAAAATAAAATTTCTCAACATTCGATAACCTCAGGATATTGGGATACTTTTTGATCTGATTCGACCACAAAGGTATGACTAAAGCTTGTGCTTTGGGGTTAAAGAACTGCGGGTCGTGGCTAAAGGACTGCGAGTTTCTACTAAAGCTTGATTTAAAAAGGTGTAGTATTTTGAACCAGTCAACGTCCCGTAGAGGCGTTCAGGAATGCTGACTGGAAGGAATCAAGCGTTGGTTTGATAATGCAAGCTAGACATAAGCTTTTTCTGACAATTATAACTCGCTTCATTGAATTTATCCTAATACTCTAACCACTGCTTTCGTAATACTCTTCGAGCTTCACAATATCAGATAAGTTTGGCAGCTGATTGAGATTAATGTTGTCATTGCAACCAGTGGTGTGAGAGTAATCCAGTTTTCAGTTTCATAAAAAAGCGTTCGCCATGCAATCCAAGGAACTGACGCGACAATAAAACATAAATAGCCTGCAAGATTATTGATAGGAGTATATACAAAGTGAATATATTATGAAGAACACCTAAACAGGGTCTATCAAAATCCATCCAACACATTCAAGGTCATCTCAAAGGACACGTCGCTCATTAGTTAATGGCTTTCTAAATTAATCAATCATTTTATATACATCGGTTTAAATTTCTTAGACGTGTTTATTACATCGAAGAAATAATGAAGGTTCGGTCCGAAAAAATAACTGAACTTCATCCAGGGACTATCCACAAATGACCAATGAAGGATCTAAACAGTTCTATACAAATACGTCCATTAGGTAGTGAACGCAAGATTGACCGAAGGAAGATGTTCACAAGTTTCCACATAGCACCCAAGATCCACAAATAGCGGTTGCTTGCGAGAAGCTTGAGTGCTATGGAATCCTTAGCAATCCGGATTACGAAACCAGTATAGTGGAAGTGACGTAATGTGGTTCAAGCGATAGTGTTATAATGGCCGCGAAATGCGATAGCACAATATTCCAAGGCGAAAAACTTTTTTATTCAATCCTTCCGTTCAGTGGTCTTTTGTTGATACGTTCATACCCGTTTCATTAAGTTCCGATTAACACCTTTCATATCAGGAGCGTTATTGCGTTATTTTAGCACCAACCTCTCCGTCCATTCCATATGACTAATCCTGAACTTGCTATACACGCAACCAACAACAGGTTCGAACATTTAATGTGTGATTGGTCATCCAGCATATATGGCATAATTCTGATAAAAGAAGATTCCTAATGAAATGGTACTCTTAGATTTTGCAAATTAATTTTCGCCTTGATAATCACTTAATACAGCGCACTACCAGTTTAGAAGGTTTTCCTTCAACCCAAATATGAAATTTGATGCCCCGTCCATTATCATTACTCCTTGTTCCTCTTTGGGCAATTATTCAGTGGAAATGGTTTCGTATCCTCCATTCCTGCAATCAGTGGACTGTAATGGATAGGTGGATTATCAGAAAGCGCCATCATCCGTATGGATGATCGTGGGTGATAAGACCAGGAATGGCACCACAACGTATCGATGACTGACAATCAACATGAATGGGGAAGTAGACAGACGAAGGTGGGGTTTAACTATACCAAAAATGGGCGGACGAATTATATCCCAGCACCCCGTTTTTCGTTGTATAATAACAACAGTCTGGTCACTGATGAAATCGTTCTTCCATTAGCTAAATACAATAGACGGAGATCCGGATTAAGTGGAACATGTTTTCATTTAGAATGCAGTTCACCTTTTAACAGTTAAAAAGTAAGCTCAATGAACGATTTGTGAAACTACACCATCAGGGTCCGCAGAGCATTAGCTACGTCTGGAGGTGCATCTCAGAGGAAACATTAAGCAGTTTTCCCTCTTCAGATATGTGTCTGATTTGTTGCCGGAGGAATGATAAAAAGTATCAGTCAAGATATTCTAAACCCCTGATACATTGATTAGTTTGCACATTGCCCACAGTAAACTGGACGTGCATTGAATTCTCCCGCTGTCCACTTTGTTTATTTTTCCAATGCAGGTCGGGGCCAGTGCGTTACCACTACCCGATCTTCAAGTCAAAATTGACACCAAAGAAAGTAACTGAACTGCGCAGAAAACTACCTTTGTTAGCACGTGCGATTGCCATGGTGCCTCCTGTCAAGTGTGTTTTAAGCAGTTTCTATTGTGCTATCTGTAACTGGAAATGTTTGATCGGGACTGAAAATACGCCATATGCAAAATGTATTTTATTGTTCCTATAAAGACTGAACTTTGAATATACGAGTGAAATTTCTGACAGTTGTTGAATTTTATACGAAGAGGGTACCTGATTGCATTATACTTCCTTTTCGAAGGTTTCTTACGTCCTAAGAGGCTATTGATCGCAGTAAAAGACCAAGTGAACTATAAACCTCTTTATGCTCACATTCCACATGATATTTCCACAAGTTTTATTCTGATTTTAGGAGACTGGTTATCATAACTGTTATCCAAACATTATCAGAATTTATATACTGAAGACTGTTAGGAAATCGCTAGCATTATATATATATATATGCAAATCCATATTTTTCTATCACTTTCAATGGGTTATAAACTATACAACATGATTTGTACAACAGTCAGTCACTTAGGCACCAGTCGCAAAAGAACTAGTTTAAACTTGGGTAAAAAATTCGTGTAAAGATCGGGCACCTCAACAGGGTTTGTCAAAGAAGATCAACGTACACACATGACATGAACCAATCTAGCACGGCATGGTAAGTTCTTAACCCCGTCCGGCGGTTTAGGAACCATCCGGCGATTGGCATTTACGTGGTCGAGCGCACACATGTATATGTGCTTTACAAGTGTCGTACTGTTTTTCCATATTAAAAATTTGACTGTTAGCAATCGATAATCCACACTGAAAAGCTGTTACTGTTATCCGGCAGTAATCCTCAGAAAGAACAATTTATTCTGGACATTGAAACGTTGGACGTTTTGACATTCCCGGATGTAAAGCCTCAGTGAATGAACGCAGTAAAATGTACGGTTCGAAAAACACATGTTGATGAGATAGTAAAAACACTTACAGCGTTATGTTTCTCTTTGATTATTAAACAAAAATTTATCGTCAAACAAGAAAACTCTGCAGTATAAGTAGACTGAGCTCTGTAATTCTGCATGTAAGTACTGGACGGTAATTATCCAGGGACAAAAGAAGAACTGCAGACAAACGTATATTTTCGATGTGTTTTCAAACCTTTATTTACATATGAAAACTTAATAACATTGTTCGGTTGATGTAACATAGGAGAACGTTAGCTTATTTGGGAAAAGTGCAATCAACTAATCCATCACGACTAGACCGCCCCTCGACGTGGTGTGATGGCTTAAGTGCCTCCATGACCGTGTGAGCTACATAGAAAAGCTCCTCACGGCTGTAGATCCAACCATGCCTGAAACGTCAACGGGTAGAGGCCAGACAAAGCTCAGTCTCGCAAAGCCAGCTGACTGGGCACCTGGCTTCCCTTAACTATCCTTTCCAGCCCCTGGAGAGGCCATCCTAGCAAATAAACACGGCTAGGGCCAAGTTGCCGGCCAAAGCCCTCGCTAGATGAATGTAGGGGAGCGGGTTACCTGGGGTTTCCACTCGACGGTGGGAGAAGTCTTTGCACTTCATTGGACAGCTGCCGCCCTCCCAATCTGGGTAGCCCCCAGCCAACATGATGCTGTCTCGTCCGCGTCCCGCTTCTCTCATTGGGTACATGAGACTAAGTGCCAATCGCGAACAGCGGACCGACAATCAACAATCAATCAATCCGGTTAGGGTTCCCAAAGAAAAACCCCTTCGTCCGTGTGGGCTGTCTCAAAGTATGCCTTGCCCTAAAGTCTTAGGCACCCATTTGGAAAACGATCTCTCACATCTGTTTAGTTCTTAGGCAATCAACTCATCATCAGAACACAATTCACAAAATAACCAGTTTCTAGAAAGGAAAAACGACCAGTGTCATCGTCATGTTTGCTGATGACTTGATCACCCCTTAGCCGTGGGAATTCATGTTCTTTGAACCATTTGCGTTAAGTGCTCAGGCTTCGAAAAAAGTTTGATAATGTTATCGACTGTTGCTAGTGTTTGCAGTCGAGTTGGACTTTACTTGTCGAAAAGATCCTTACATACAGTTATGGAATCTGAACAGTCTTTTATGGGATACCTATTTTCCTCCAAGTGTTTTATTCAACAACTATTGCTTACCGACATATTATTGCCATAAGAATTAGGAAAAATTTCCGAAAGTTAATAAGAGGGATGTCTTTATTATGGTTGCCCTCAAGGATGTGCCAAAAAGGAGATCGTTGGTTGTCTAACATGCCAACGATAGAACATCCGGCCAGTCCCAATATTTTGTTTTATAAAACTTAAAGTGAACTTGAAAATACTGCTGTATTGGACAAATGATGGGAGACGTGATGAACGAGGAGTATTATCCGGGACCCTTCCATAATTTTGCTTTAAGGACAATCTATGTCTGGTCGAAAGTGAGCTTAGGATTCATTCGGAGATTCCATTTTAAATTGTCCCAGAAACATCATGAATCAAAACAAAACATGACACATGTCTACTGATTTCTCACCAAGATTGAAGGGATATCAGTTAGGATCATAAATCCAGAAGTATGTAGGCCTCAGCGTGTGATGCAGACGCTGGTCTCAAGCAACACTCGGAATACTTGCAGATCAGGAATCGCATTTTAAAAAGCACTTCCAGTCATTTACCCGAGTTTACCGATACCGGGATTCAGGAAGAGGTCCAAGGAAGCAGCAGTCAGTTTATTGGAAGAAGTTCGATGAATTGAATAGCACGTGCAAGAAAGGAGTATGTGTACTGCATATATTAACCAATCAGCATTTGTGTTCTTTCAGTATTCCCTGATGGGTGGCTGGGAGGTTGTTAGCTTCCAAATACAACCGCTTTATTCTTCGTGGTAAAACTGGTACACATAATTCCAAGACCGTCGTTATTCCGGGGCGTTGAAACACGATAATGACCCAGTTCATTATCCATGGTTCAGAACCTCAAATTCCGTTCACCCTGTAAAATCCAGCTCACGGCATTCTCTATGTGCCCTAGTACACTGCCATACCCACGTGCGCCTACAGAATACCCGTCTACTTTCGACAAACGTTTCATCCCAGAAATAGTCGTTGTTAGATGATTTGATCGTTCAATGTTCACATTACTACATAAGAAAATATTCGAAAGAGCAATGAATGCATTCGCCTCTAATTTGTTTTCAAATACTCTCCTAGTAGTTTGTGAATGAAATTTTGGATTGCAACTGTTAAGTATTTGAACTATATACTATAGTATACTATATCAGTATAAATTATGGTCCACAATCCGGCTGAGCCAAATGTGTAACCACCGGGAGTGTCCCATACGGTGGACTTAAATCCTCAATGTCTTTTACTTGGTGGAAAATTTAAGTGTGTGAATTTGCGCACTTCACTTGAATTTTCGTCGTAATTATTTTAAATTTGACACTGGGATTTTGGTTTGTATATTATATATTTTATAAAATATTTCTAATCTTGCCATACTTGTTAAACGAAGATTTGGCGATGGTGGCCCTGTGGTAAAGTTCGGCAACTTATCAAACCAGCGGACGTTTGTTGGAATCCCATAACCACCACCTAACTCCACATCTTGCGTTGTATGACAGCCCTTGATTGACTCCTTTCCCCTTCCGGAAAATTGTATTCTTGCATATTTCCTAAAAGTAAGTAATGTAGAAGTGATGAAAAAAGAATTGAAAAATAGGTTGGTGTAATACGTTGCAATTTATCATGCGATTTATGAATACGAATAAAGCTTCTACGATAGATTTGTTAAGTGGGTTTTGAACCGATTCCGGAATTCATACCTCGTTGTAATAATCTGGAGCGCTCATATCGATCATTAGTTTTAAATGTCTGTTCTAATGACACATTTTCCGTGATCCATCAAATCTGAAATGGATACTGCCAGACAGATTGAGTTTGTTCAAGGAAGATTACGAGATGTGATTCTCTGACCCTGATTGTTTCGCTTTCTCTCGCAGTTTCTTCTTTCTGATTCCTGAGTGTTAAACTATTTTTATTCTTTAAAACTGAATTTAGAACACTCCAAAAGACAGCACTCTAATTACCGTCATATTTAGACCGATACTGCACCTCTGTTCAATTATAACAGTATAACTTTTTTTCGTTCTTTACCGGCATTCCATTCTGCTCTGATAAGGTTCAATACTCTATGCATTTCACTTTGTATTATCTCTGGCAATAGTAAACCAATTCATTTTCAGGTTACCCACAGATTTCTTCCATTCTAATGCAAGCTTTTCACAGTTGACTAATCGAATTCATGATCTGTATCTTGATCTTTACTCGGTTGTCACATGAACTTTATGTGTAAAGTATAGGGTCAAAAGGCAAATCCTCGATCTCTAACCAAATACTGTAGATGAATAGCTGAACTGACCACTCCGGGCTCTCCAAGAATTTACACTGGGGCGATACTCGAGATTGCCATGAAACTTAGTTGTATTATTCCTCCCTGCTCTTGTAGCACACTAACCTCACATAACCGTCAAGTGTTCTCCACTCGCATTACTACCATTTATCATTCGCGGCCTTGTAGGTAGAAATCGTGCATCGCATTTCATTGAGATTTGACTAGGCTGCCTTCAGTCAAACTTTGAAGTGACCGGGTTTTCGGTGTGCTTAAATCTGGACAGCGTTTTCCAATAGATTTTTGGTTAGCGATTATTGTACACATAGGCACACATCCTGATAAAATTCATGATAGGGTTCACTTCTTCCAGCCTAACATTTAACATTAAATAATCTCGGATCAGTTTTCTTACCACTGACTTTGTGCTTTGCTTCAGATGTCAATATATCGGTATGAATTTGGAACTCTAAACAAATCACTGTCTATCTCGCACACCAAGCACTGACATAAGGACGTTAATGAATCAATAAATTATGGAATGATCTTATCTCTGTTTGAATGGGTGTATGTGCAACGTTTTTGTTTCAGTAGTTCAATCCGGATCAACACATCTCTTGTTGTGAATATTTGACACTACTTTTCCCTATCCACATTTGATGGTCTTATAGCCAAGCTGATGTACATACTCTCGTACAAAATCAAAACACACTGTTAGAAAATCTATCGATCGTTTGATTTATTTATATACAATAGCCTAATGTGGGAAATCGAAAAAACTCCCTTCATTTCCTTTTCCTTCCGGCATATTGATCGGGATGTATGCTTTGGATCAGCATTATGCAACACAATGGGGTAGCCATTTTGTGGAACAAAAACGACGATCTTTTAAATCTATAGATTACCTTTTGTGGAATAAGAAATAAATAAAAAGTAAGCTCTTATTTATCTGAGCCCATAATTTAATCACAGACATGCCTATTTGAATCTACCATCACTCCATTATTAAAATTGCCAAAATGAACTAGTTTTCCTTCTATCCCTCTTTATCAAACCTCAAAGGAACTGCTTTATCACGGAATTCCAAACTAGTGTTAAAAACCAATACTAAAATTGTTGAATAGTACTGTTAATGTCATGATCATGTAAAAAGTTTTGATTTCTTGATCGAATGCACGTCCAATCAATGCCGCTGCAGGGGCACCGAACTCGGTTATCTGACTTTCAAATTTTTTTTCCCGTGATACGCCCTTGTGCTGCACAAACGTGTGTTCATAAAAAACATTGACAGTTTTCTGGTCTTGATCGCGAGTGAAGTCCCCCAATTAGGACATTTTATTGTAGAGGTCACAATTCTATTTTCATTTCACGTACTTTGGGGTGATATGATAGGTGTATGCGAGTAGTGTGATAATGCTGCTCAATGAGAAACCCCTATTTTTACACGATTTCTGAGTTTGGTCTTGAAGTGGAGCTAGTGGTTAAACTGAGAAGGAAATCGAAATTTTTTAGTCATTTTACGCTAAATCCAAAAGTATGTGTCAAGAGTATTGAGTTTTGGTGTTCATATGACATTCTGCTTTTTGTTTTTCAATGCGACGGTAATTGCTTTATATTATAACAGTGCTTGTCATTGAAGAGATTCAACGTGCCAATTTGCATTGTTCAAGAATACGACAATCACTCGTAGATCACTTTACCTGTGTGATATAAATGCTTAATGGAGAATCGGTTCACAGTCATGACAACTTTTCCCGACAGTGGTTAGTTACGATTTGCTTTTGTGATATTCATTCTCAATTAATTGACTGTAAAAATGATATATTATTAGTGCACGACATAGGAGATACCCGATCGATCGTCACCACATCAATTGGTTTCAAAAAAAGAATAGTTGTCAGTTGGATCCGAAGACACAAAGTAGAATAGTCAGAATTCACTCACGAAGGGAAACAGTATTTTGTGTGACTTATTGGTGCACGATGTGGGGGAACTGATTTTGTGAATCGAAGAGTATCCGACCACAACACCGTCGCTTCGACGGATCAAGATAACACCATCGCTTTCATCAGCACCGCTTAAGACTGAAAACTTATAACGGTCAAAAAGCTTAAACAAATACTAATAACGCGGAACTTCTTCCAGAATAAAGAGAAATGTGAGTGTGATTTAACGGCATGTTCAAGTCGTTTTTTCCAAATAAATTAAAAGGTTACAATGAAACAATGTTATTGGATACGAAGCTATACGGATCAATGCAAACAACACCATTCTGCATTATTCCAGAAACGTTTGACGTGCATAAAGTGGTCAAAGATACGGAACACCTAAAACCAGTTTTACGGGAAGAAATGTTTCATCATGGGAACCCCGAAGTTTAATTGGTTGTTGAACTATACATTGAGGGGAAGATCATTAACTCAGTAATGTATCTGCAATAGTTGCAAACATTCGTCAATTAGTTATTACAAATAGCGAATAAAGCTTGCGTGATTTGGTGTGAAGATGAGCATTGTCATTCAAAACTGGAGAACGTGATTACCGCAGGAAGGGCGAGCATCATAAGGCTTACATCAAATTTTCTGGCCATAGCTTCAAGTCAAATGAACTGGAACACCAATAAAGGTTTCACCTAAACAGAGCTCAGCAATGGACATACCAAAATTACGGCGGGTGATCCTGAAGGACNCCGGCAAGATTTTTGAAGGGGCCTGTCCAGAAAGTATTGCTAGTAATGCAATGACTTACATCAAGATGGGTCATTGTTAGCATGTATCAAGCCATATTCAGCTACATTATCCGTGAGCTTGTTTTTAATAGAATTGACGCTTATTACTCTGTTTGATTTAGCGAACGTTGTTGTATTCGGGAGCTATTGGTCAGAAAGTTCTAACATTATTGAAACCAATATGCCGATAAGTCGAGAAAATTCGGAGAATTTTTAGCGCATTTACCAATAAAAATAGGGGGATTTTTACCTTTCACTTTATGGATAATTCTATTCTATTCTATTCTGTAGGCAGCGTCTCCCAAGTCATGAAGAGACCAAAGGAAAATTAAGGCGACTAATTAGTGCAGTGACGAAAACAAACGGCTATTTTAACAAGCAAACATGGTTGATTCGTTTGAGATTTTGCTTCTCATTGGGGTTCAGAGGACATAAGTTATTAACTACAGGGTTCCAAAGTAGTTTAGTTTAAACAATTATCAGAAGTTGGGTTTGTTTCTATTGTAGACCAAAGAAGAGTCATCTTCAATCTGCTTCATATTGCTTTGTGGTGAGTGCTTCAGGGAGCGTGGGTGGGTAAGGAGGTTCACTACAATGGTCATTCCATAGGGTTCCAATCATGCGAGCATTGAAAGTAATGGAATGGCCAGATTAGTGATACCGACGTTACATGCAAGCCATCCTGTAACACAGCGTTCGTAATTTGTGTTGTGTACAGAATGCAGTAGTCAGTCTGTCGCAGAAGAAATTTCCAACTTACGCCAACCCGTAAATAAGTAACCAATCGGATTCACTGCTATTATTTTCCTCATATTCATCTGTCCCTGTTCAGTTTTTGTCAGTTGTGCTTTTCGATGCAAACATTTTATTCGATTATGTGCTTTTCCAAATCATTTGATACGTTTGGAGGGAAGCTCAACTGTAATGAAATTTCGGTCATTCGGTCAACGAGGGCATTGCCTGAAACCACCATTCAACGGTTCAAGACCAGATTGACGCTTCAGTTGGAGCATTAAATTATCGATTTACATCCAGTGAAACAGAAGTGTTCTAATGTATGTATTTCACCCTTCTAGCAATCGGAGTTTTGAACCTCGATGTGAAGTTCAAACTTTAGTGGGGAACTATAGACGAATCATTTCAGAAATAGGAACCGATACTTTATATTAATAATTCCCTACCGAGGTGCCGCATCGTTCCGACCGCCAACACGGTGGCCTGCAACTCAAGACATGATGTGTTGGTCGTCTTCGGTGGAGCCATGCGTGACTCAACCATGGAGAAACTACACTCCCTCGTCCTCTTGAGGTTCGTATCGTAGTTGAATGACAGCTCCGTATGCTGTTTCAGAGGCGTCATTAACACCGTATTGGGCGGCACAGTGCCTCTGAAAGTCCTGAAGTTTGGAACGACGCAGCCGTTTGAGTTGTTCTGTATATTTCACCATCCAAAACCGTGTATTTCAAACAGATTCAACTGCTTCACTGACGTTTTTAATCCAACCCACCGTTCTATGAGAAAGGGTTTGCAGTAATAACAGAGCGCTGGTAGTTAAGGCTGGTGGTGGTGGCCCCAGTGTTCAAACCGCTCCCCCGCTTCCTCAATTCTGTTTATCACCAGGCGGTCTTTGTATGTATCTGTTGATTTCAAACAGCCCAACTGAGGATGACAAAATAGCTTTTGAACAAAACAAGTAACATAATATGAGCAGAATTGATATTGGCCATCAAGTTCTTTTCTTTTCTTTTTTTTATTTCCCTTTATTGAATATGCAATGGTACAATTTTCAGGAAAGAAAAAAAAAGAAATTTTCTTAAAAAGGGATTGTCCGAAGACCTCCTCACTGCTAAAAACTACGCCCCCGAGCGAGCCCGATGAGGAATCGTCGCAGGTTTCAACCCGCCAGAGTGCAAGGGCGAGCCTCCACCTGGGGCCAGGGCGTACGTGATCACCCTGGTCCCGGCGTGCTCTTAAACTTTTATCAAGCTTTTATCTGCGGTTGACGCGAGCCACTTTCTCATTAAAAGCACTCTAATTTCAAATATCGAGAAACTCAGAGTTTTGTGAATTTCCATTGCTGTAATGGTGAGATTTATCGATTCGGAAATTCCAGCAACGCATCCTTGTTTTAATAATCCATTTTTTAATTCAACAGAAGGGGGTTTAGGCCTATAAACAGTCTCCTGGTTTCACGTTGTTTGTAAATGCTAAAAGTTATCACTAAATACTGTGGAACTGTTTTCAGAAAACTCTTGATATTGCGTGTATATCAAATACATCCAATGCAAAATGTAACTTGATTAATATCTGTAGTGGTATTTATTTGAAGTAACGCATGTTTTGGACAGTATTCAGTTCGAATGCCACCTGGCCTCAGCTTTTATTCAGTCGCGTATCTCCAACGATACCTCGAAGTACGGGCAAGTGCACTGTTGACCGTAACCTAAGGACCTGACATTCGAAGCCGTGTCCAATATTATTCTTCTGTGGTCTTCCATATGAGATGAAACTATTCTCATTGGTTTACCCAACTATCTCAAATTTATTCCATCCTGGTAAAGCCAGAAGCATTTTTTGAAAGACCGCAGTGAGCCAGAACAGCTGATGCTATTGAAGACAACCAAGTAGCATTAAATCGGAACATTCCGTTTCAATGCCCCAGGGTTAGACGAAAATATCCGCTGAGAGGCAAATAAATCCAGACATAGACCGTGACTTCTATTAATTCGGCGAGTAAAAGTTTCCCTCATTTACTAGTTGAAGGTCGGTTAAATTCATTTTCATCAGATAGTGAGTGACCAGTGGGATATCATTAGTTTGAATTTATTACTGCCAATTTTCAACCATCCAGAAGGTCTGCAGACCCATTCAATTCAAAACTTTTTATTTCAGTAATCTGACTATTAGGTCATTGTTGATGAAAGTGATGAGGTATCATTGAATGTAGGCAACCCGTTTTTTGATCAGAATTAGGTCAACAGTCATAAACTATATTCCAAACTGATTTCTGGTTGATACCAAATAGCGTTTACGCCGTCCACTTTCGAAAGTATACAGTTTTATCTCCCTGTATTTTGATCTATAGGCCTGAGATACAAACAAACGTATCGTGAAAATTTCTTCGCAGTTTCCGAGCGATTTTCGAGCACCTATACAACCACCAATGTCTGGTAGATTCATTGATACCAGAAGTCTGTTTCAGATGCATTCAACAATTGATGGGATCCTCAAATTATCCGTACTGCTCATTTGCAACTGTGGGCAATATTCTGACTAGAATATTTTTTTAACATAAATCGTCCAACAGGTATGCAGTATGATTGCAAATTATTACATTTATAAATCTGATCATTATATGTGCAGTGCGAGAGAACTTACAACAGGATCCCAATAGTATTCGGGTAAGATAATATACTTTCTTACTAAAATTCAAGTTTTTTGAAATAAATTTGTGAGATAAAAAAGTTCCTAACTGAAAAACAAACATACAGTTAAGAGAAAATGTCCAACGAAAAGTAAATCATTCCTTATATATTTAATAGGCGCATATAGCGCTATTCTATTAGCACCAGCTATGCATGCCTCGTCAGCACCGGTGAAATCAGTAAGCAACCTTATACAGCGTATGAATGGTTTTTCACCTGTAGCGGACGAAATAGATCAGCTCGGAGTGTTGATAGACAGACTAACTGGAGTTCAAAGTAAGATATGATCGCAACTGGTGAGCGTTGAATAATTGTAGTCTCCCTGGTAAACGTTCGATTGCCGCCAATCACAGCTGAGTGCTTCTTGATATTGTAAACATTCTTTTTGAACAGAGGGATTTAGGAAAAAATATTCAGTTGTATAAAATTGATTTATATCAATATGAGTTAAACGGTGACGATGAAGCTTTCATTTTTTCTTCAAGTGTGGAATATCTTTCGGACAGCGGAAGAAAGTGCGACATTGAATGTGTTCGAATGTCGATGAGACGGCTTTTCAGTTAACAATTAAATTCGCAACTAAAGCTGAAGGAAGTTAAGGAAAAACGACTAATTGTCCTATTTATGTAATTGTATTTATTAGTCAGTGAACTTCTTTCTCTTTCTATAAATAGATATGCTTGCATCATTGATCCTCGTATAGACTACAGTCTAACTTTTATCTGCCAATGACGTGCATAAAGGTAACTTCATTTTATTCAATCGCATGAATGTAATACAAATCAGCAAACCATTAGTACAGAGAAGTCGATAACTTGACCTGAGACTAGTAGCGGTATTTAAACCCTTTATTTGACGATTATGATCATAATTTCCAAAAACAACTATTCTATTAGAACCAGGTGTGTTGAGCAAAAACGATTTATTGAGAGTAGTTACGTTGTATGGGGGACGGAACATACTTACTGTGAGTAGGAGATATTAAATTGATTTATAAAAGGGCGAATAATATGTGAAATCACGGAATACGCCTATTGCTTAATATCACAATTTAGGCAGACATATGTTTTCCGCGAATTCTCCCTTAAGCCTGTATGAATGATATGAAAAAATTCAGTGCGGTCAAACAGAAAGATTTCTTGAATCATTTATGTTTAAATGAGCCAAAACCACTCAAATGTGGTCCTGTGATTGGATTATGAAATCAAAATTGACTGTAATATCATTTCCATGCGCACAAATAATTTTGTCTATTTTTTGGCCAGAGAAGTTTGATTGTTTGAATCAACTTTTATTGTGCACACAGTTCAGACTGCGTCCGAGGGTTGCAATGGGATCTGCATTCTCTCGCACACCCAAAACCTTATTGCACTCGAACGGTGTGATGGGACTCGAAGATATGTCTATCAAGTGTTATTCTTCTCTACCACATGAACAACAGCTCCACTCCCCAAATGTGTCAGCCAGCGTTGATTATGTTCTTTGATGCAAAAACAACAACAACTGTTCTTTCGTTCGATATTCCTTAGTCGCATTACAAGTGCACTTGATCGAATGGCATATATCCGCGGAAAACGTGCCAAGTTCTTGTTTCAAACTCGCACTTTTCGCATCGTATAGCGTGTATCAAGCGCATTCTTTGGGGCTTTATGGTCACATTTTACTAACTGGACTTCTAGGGTTTTGCAGTCAACTAAGCCACTCCAAAGGAATTCGAGCCTCGTGCAAACTATATGTATAATATTGTTTTCTTTGTTCACTTTTGAACAATCTGTTAGAGGAGGCTCATTTTAATCTCGTGTGTCTCATCAATGAAACGTTATTTTGCTTTGCTGTTATCGAAAAGTAATCTTCGTCGTTCATCCAATACGATACACAAAGGTAGAACAAACGGAGAAATTGTGTGTTCTATTGCAAATTAATCCCACTCCCTCTGCTTCTTTGTTTTATTGGTGTTCGTTTCAGATGTATCACTTATACGTTCACGAACCTGAAATGAGAAAACTATAATCTGTTTCACATTAAACAGTGTATTGCAATTTGGTGAAAGGACTACGTTGGCTGTTAACAATGTTTCCCAATTTAACTGGATGATACAGTTTGCTATTTTCCTAATTCATTGAGTTACTGGGTTTCCATCATATAATTGATATACATTGAGGAATTTCAGTGCAACATTGAAGGATTTCCATCAATCGAGTGTACTGTGTAATGATTCTCACTTGGTATTGGAACGTAAGATACAATGTCGAAAACTCCTGTTGTGTACATTCCTAATCTGCATCATCTAATTTGAATTCATAAATGATCTGCCGAAGGTTTAAGGCCAAAAACAAAAATGCTCGCAGTCGACGCCAAAATTTATAGTACACTAACAGAACCCGATCGCTCGCTAACACTTCAAAAATCACTTAACGCAGCCTATCGATGGTCTAAAGAGAACGACATTGAATTCAATGTTTCTGAATGCAAAATCTTATCTGTAAGCCGTAAGAGTAGATTCTCGTATTTCCTCGGAAATCAGCAGCTGCCACATACCTATAGTGAGAAGGACTTAGTTTTAACTGTTTAAAAGGAGTTAAGCTTCTCGATCAACTGCGCCAGGGCTCCGTTCGCTGCTGTGAAGAATATAGCTTGCTTAGGCGTGTCTTTGCTGCGTTTGAATCAGCATTGTTCCCATATTTGCTATTAGTATACATTCGACATACGGAGCATACCATCCAAGCTTGGAGTTCGTGGTTGAAACATGATTGTAAGATGTTGGAGCGTCCACGAAGAATTGTCAACAAGATGGTCAATGGACTGCATTACCTCAACTATAAGGGGAGATTATGATCATTGGGACCACATTTTACTCAGTACGGCCAAATTCGGGGAGACTAGATTTTGGCGTGTCGGATACTATAAAACCCAAACCATCCACTTCGGCCGAGCTCTCGTTGTCGAACAAAATACACCTCAGGGCACATCGTTTCAAGTTACTGATTCCAAAGTACCGACTGGAATGCTGGCGCAATCTTTCGCGGTCAGAGTATGCAGTACTTGGAACACCTTTCCATCTCACATCATTTGTATACCATCCAATTAATACTTCAAGCGGAGACTCGATAAAATCCTGGCACACCTCAAATTTCTACGCAACTAAAAAAGCGTAAATTCCTTGATGACTACATTGTCTGTTATCTCCTACCCGGAAATTTATGGCACATGATTTTTTTCGCAGATAAACGATTCATTTGTCTTAATATCCTATGTGGGCAAGAAAAGTATGAGCTCATAAGTAATTCCAATAATAAAACTTTGACTTTAACTTTGAGAATATCACAGATTGTTATCCGTAATCAACTTAATATCAGACATTTAGACTGTCACCAACCTCATTAGCATGCTCTGGTTTGAAATCACTCACCCATTCGCTAGGGGGTCATGATCTGCCCTCAATATAATTTTACCCTGAGTATCTAGCGTTTTGAGTATAACCTACTCAGAATCTTGTCATCTTCCACTGACCCAAATCATCCTTATTCTGGCAAAATAGACCTAATGTCGTGGGCTCCGGTTCATCGATCACTCACACCTGTTGTCACATTACACCGACGGAACCTTGAGCATCTTTTGAACTCAATACTGGTAACCCCATTTGATTTGAGGCTGACCACTTTCACTTGCCATAGCCATGGTCTGTCTCTATTCGTTTCAATCACACACAAGTTAACTTCATGCACTATTCCGATTCGGTTTTAGCTACACATGTATATGTGTAGTTGGTTCAATCACCGAACCCTGAATGCACGAATGATTCTCGCTGCGTGCATTGACACGCTTCTCGCTCCGGGACCCTATCCCTCGCGTGTTCGTTCGTTTGCACGTGTGCGTGACCGAGAAAACTGTGGCAGACAATCAACCTGGAATACGGACTCGTATTAGGGCACCGAATAGATGCTGCTGTGTATGATGAACTGCACGCACTGAATTTACACCTTCGAGGGTTAGAATGGCAAACCTTGTGTGCCACGAAAACGAGCTAGGGTGCGCAAGAGAGAGAGAGATACAGTTTCTATCGATCTGTTTAGAACTGCAAACATTGAGCCAATTCATGGGGTGGAAAATTAGGAATCGCCTGTGTGTATTTATCCGTGCTTCGATCTCTTCTTGCACGCAGGGTAATTTTCAAGCTTGACTAGCCTATGGCCTGATGCTGTTCTGGTGTGCTTATTCGTCTATTTTCATTTCTCATTGAGCGTTTTTCTGCGCACGTGGAACGATCCTTCTATCGGGTTTGATTTCATGCAACAAACGAATAGACAGTAGGGCATTGGCCGTTGATATGCACAGAAGTTTGTTCAAATGAGATAATTTGAATAACCTATCATTTCCGAGACAAGGCTGAATAATGGGATAATCAGGTATAAGATTCAAACGATAATAGACTAAACTTACAGAGTCGCTGTAACTCAATCAATCATCGGCATTTTTCATGAGCAAAGAATCCATTACGTCGGTTTCTCACGGAATGTGTTGCGAACAAGTTACTAAACGCTAGCAAAGAATCATTTAGAACTTCATAGAGAAGTAAATGTACGTCTAAGCAACCGCGTGTGATTGCAGTTTCTATCTCGTAATGACATGAAGGATATGTATATAAAAAAACATATTGGCGCACTAAACCGTGGTGTTTTACAAATCTGCCACAATGAGAAGAACGAAAATTAGTCTCCAGTGAGTGAACAATCACGTATATATGACACCATAGACATCTAGGGGCTGAATCATACTTGTTTCTAAACTATCGCTAGTCAGACGATTTCAATTTGAACACATTAGGTAGCACAGAAATTCAACTGATCTTACCCTTCTTGCAACTAATTCCAGTGTTTTGTGCTTTTTCATACACAACCGTGAATTGCTGAATTCTTAATGACGGAATTTTGACCGCCATGGGATGTCAAGTCATCTATTGATGATAGGGCAGTAGTGCCACTAATAACTCCGAAAACGACCGCAGAGACGATTCTGATGATGATGACAGTGGTGATGGTAGCGATGATAATGATTGTGATCATGCCGACAATGATAGTGGTGATGAGGAAAATTATGATGACACTGACAGCGATGATGACTGACGATATTATTAGTTGCGATTTTTACTGTTAGAATGATCACGAAATTACGGTCTTTTCCTTTTCGCTATTAATGAAGCAGCCACAGAGGAACAAGTAATTGGAATTACAATAGGGATAAATATCTACAATCAATGGTAAGACGTATGTTTTATTAAGTAAGCTGCCGTTCACCTGTGGATCTACCTTTTAGAAGCTCGGGAAATAAACCTTCCTAAGCAGTCATTTCCAGAGAGCTCTAAATTGTAAGCACTCCTATGCATACGCTGACCAACCCGGAGATCCTTTGAACTTTAGGAGTGAGCAAATGCGACACTTAGCTTAAATGGATGAATAATCTTATCAAGCAAAACGATAGGAGGGACCGATGCTACCGCAAGTGTAACAGGAGTTTTCATCACTGCTGCTAATTTTATTCGAATGCTGATTCGAAATCCTTCATTGATCTGATCGGTTAATTTTGAGATGCAAAATATTTCAGCCAAATGAAGGAGTTTGGGGGAAACATGCACTCAGTGCTATTATTAGTTGGATTCTCTTGGCCAACACTTGAACATAAACGTAAAATCAAGTTGGGATTTTCACACCTTCAAATGGGTCCCTTTTCCTTGCTTAAGGTGATGGGTGCAACGATGTGCTAAACACTTACTCAGTAAGTTGGTGTGATGACCCTGGTTATATGCTCGAGAATTACGTTGAAAATTTGGAAAAGTAACTTAGGCTGTCATCATCACGTCAGATGTCAATCCGTGCGTAATCATACAGTCACTAACCCTGAGTTGCTTACAGATAATCGATGATAACGTTTCAGCCATTACCTTTGACGAACGTAATTCACCTTATTTTCGAACGAGCTAATAAGCTGGAATACTTTGAGTGTGTCGTGCTATAGTCTATCTCAACATCCGTGATCGAAAATCAAACATTTATTCTATTCTCTTATGTATGATAACATAAATCATGACTGCGTATTTAAGGGTTGAGCACCTCCAGTTTGAACGGTACCGAGTATTGCGTAGTTCATATTCATATTTCGATACGATTTTACTCTTCAAAAGTTTTTTCGTTCTCCATATAGGTAAGGAGTCATCTATCGAACAGAACAAAACTGTTATCTTCTATTATTCAACAGACTTTCTCGTGTAAAAAGCAGCTAAGGTGTGGACTGAAAAGCTGTGAAACGTTTGACCCCCATTTCGGTCTAGTTGAGTTTCATCAAAATAGTGAATCCAGTGGACCTAATGACCTCAGGAGTAGAACGGAAGCATACTACTCACTAGATTGCCGGTTACCTGATCAGACCGTTTTTCATTTTGCCTTTACACGATATAGCACAAGCCATCCGTGTCTACTATAGAAATATCTGTTCATGTAACCACAACTTGAACTGATATCATCGCAGTTTTACAATTGAGTTGTTTATATCGCGGTACGTATCCTTAAGAGAAACTGGGCCCCTTCAGATTTCATCGACCATAAAACTAAATGATTTCAATATAACTGTTTTATAAGGAGGAAACATTAAGATATTATTGGTATTTTTAATAAACTACACAGAAAAAGTGTCGCCTTTCTTTGTGACAATTTAGATTCATGAAAATAATCACACTTGTCCGAAATCACTTTGTGTTGATTGTTCCGTATTATGAAGACATCAAGATCGACCAAATTAAATTTTTATTTCTTACTTTTTATCGGTCACCATTGAAATTGATTTGGCGGACAATCAAACTCCTGAAACAAGTCAATAACCGGTTAGAAAATTGAAGTTGAGCTGTAAATCCAAACTACTTTCGAATACAAGCAACCATTTCAAAAATTCGTAAACATGCAAAAAAGTGAGATCCGACGTACAAATACTTTGGATTTGATCCGTTGTCATTCACTGATACAATTTTATGGTTTAGTAAAATACAAAATGCATGGTAGCCGGGAAATATTTCGAACCAAATCAAAACTCCTGGAATCCAGCAATGAAACCAGAGGGGATACGTGCCCACAATATGCATAAGAATATGCGTTGTACAATGACTGGGATTGGCAGCATGGAACTTCTAATCAGCTGCATGTTTTTCAGGTAGGTTTTGTGCTTGTATTCCATCTGAAGGTCCCCGGTTCAGCTTCCAAGATCCCTTCAGTTGTACGCCCCCCTCCCTCCGCAGTTTTTAACTTACATCTATTTTGCTTTGCAAACTAATAGTTTCATTATATAATATAAAATAAAAATTTCCATAGTTTCCAGGGCATTACCTTGTGATACATTCATTGAAGGCTGGAGATCAGAAACAATTTGAATGTGTTTTAAATTTGACGCCCGATTACTAATGAGTAGCCGAAAAAGCAACGGATTTCCTTATCAGAATGGATCACGGTGCTTGAGATTTTGTTACGCATTCTGGTATGCTAGTTTATAGATGAGGTAAATCACGTGACCATACAAAGCAAACGTACTGTAGCTAGTGCCGTGAGCTCAGTCTATGAAAAGCCAAATATCACCTGAACGCAATGTTTCACTTTTCAACAGCTGATGATGACGATAATGTTTCAAGTGATTCATGCACATTCCGTAAAGGATCATAAAACCAGATTTCTACTAGTTTGTAACAATAGGCTACAACTACTCTGCAAAAGATCTATAGAGTGGTTTTTGCACGCATTCTGCTACATATAGAAACAGTCAAATGAAATGACCAGTTCTGTCTAGTTAGTATTAGTTTCAATTGTTATTTTTTGTAGTTGTCCGGTGTCTGCGGTTTAAGTAAACGATGTCAGCGGTCATCAACGTAGCTATTTAACTTCTTTACCCTTTTAATCGGCTATATCATGTGCCCGTGGAAATATTGATCATTTTCAAGTATTCTTTACGGGGAACGTCAACCAATTTTCATCTGACTCTTCAGCGAAATTAAAAAAAGAACTTATTTTCCGGGCACTTCAAATAGAGTTCAAAACGAATCTGACTGACCGTAACCCATTTACAAACGCATGTCTTCGAGAACATCTCCTTTTTGAGTCAATATTGAAAGATGCTTGATTTCTCCTATGACATAATGTTTAACCTTTTATGTTTTCAAGCAAATCCAGGTTGATCGGTGTATTTCTCCGGAACTTCTTTTGGATAAGTAACTTGCATGACCACTAATATTCCGAAAACTGAATGTCAGAAGTTTGTTGATTGATTGTTTTTACTAACCTATGAATATTTTCCCCTACAGATTAAATAAGAACTATCAGTTTCCATTCATATCATCGCAGAACTGATTACATCTTCAACATCAGATGGGTGATAATTGGGCAAGCTCATCGTGGTCTAATTGCCACTGACCCTAAATCGACAAACTTGGCAATATCTATCACGAATAAAAGTGAGATAAGATAGAATGTCGGAAAGTAAATGCTCAGCTCGAAACAAGTTTCTTAGTCATGTTGAAGGAAACATAATATCTCTTTCTGACGCATTTAAAACTTGATTCAACCTATGGTAAAATGAGAACGCAAGACAGAGGTTGGTTTTATAACTCGTCATATGCCCAACAATGCAAAGGTGCGGCCAGAATTGAGCCCACCCACCACAAAATTCTTAAGTTAATCACCAGATCCCTAATGTTTCCTTCGCTGAATAACGTTCGGTCTCGTGAGCACGTTGTTCACATTTTTGAACTCAGAACTGTAATGCTTTTAAAACGTCCTCTCGTTTGGTGATTACCATTTCATCTATGATCAAACTGGTGTACATTCTGCCTCGGGGTTCCGTGCATCCTGGTGAGTTGAGCAGATTTACTTTACAGCTAGCCGCTAAGTAACCATGCTCCCATCCGTTCCTATTGATCTACTAATCAGGTGATTCAGCTGTTAGTGACAGACATTGACCAATATCCTTCCCCACTGTTTTACTTTCTTGGGCCAGTTACATTCAGTTGTAGGTCGTCGTTAATTTGCCCGATTTATTCTCACAAACGGTCATGAAACCGTTCATCCGATGTCTTTTGTGTTCTGATTTCCCGTATTGAGTAAGGGTCCTTTAACAACGTTGTGCATTCGCGCTACGATTAGAAATCGGTCTTAACATTGTCGAATTAGATGGTTGATCTCATCCGCTTACTAAATAAAAGCTGTCGTCACTTGGGTCTTGCAGAGAATTTTAGGCATCATTTCCCCTCAAACTAATTACCTGATTGGTTTATTGAATTGCCCCACTGCACCAGAGCTGGGTAGTTGAAGAAGACCGAATAGGTCTCCTTTGTACCTTGGGACACGATGGTCTACGGCCCCAGATTTGTAATGCCCATACATTACTCCCCCACACGCAAACCTCGAAAATGAACCAATTATTTAGAAAAAATAAACGAAAACACCCATTATTGGAAATCTATTGAATTAAATAGTGGCCTGTTCACATAAACGGTTGGTTGATAAAGTGATCAAATTTGTAATATATATATATATATATATATATATATATATATATATATGAGGTGCTTAGTTTCCTCCTGCAATCTCAACGGAATGGAGAATGTGAATAAAGAATATTGTGAATTACTTCTTTCGCATGAGCCATCCGATCCAGAATAACCCCAAAACGGCAGGTCCATTTTGCGTACACACATATGCGCAACCGGCGATTCCACAACCTACCGCATATTCTTGACATTTACCGCATCCCGAAGTGAACGAAAAACGTGCATTCAGTGCGATTGCACAAACCTGACATTGATTGTTCCCAAATTTTGCATCAGTTTCATGATATCAAGCGAAAGCAAACCTATCGTCAGCACATCATTTGGCTGCGCTACGAACCGCATTTCTCACGGTCATCTTAGTACATTTCTTACGGCGAAGGAATAAGGATTTGAAGAGAAAGGTTCACAGAATTGCAACTGTAACCGATTGATTGCTAAAGGACTATGTTCTAGCCTTTCAATCATTCATCTTGTGAAAGATCAGCCAATACGCAAATCGAATCTTCTGTTGCTTTTTGGTTACGTCTAGTTCGGCGCACCCCAGTTTATGAACACATCTTGAGTACGGAACACACCATTTGTTCGCTCTGGGCAGCATATGAAATCGACACTTTGTAGTAAATGACAGTATATTCCACTATCCATATAACCATCTACTGGGAAAACCGTACATGTCCAAACTTGTTTGCCGTGTGCTTCATATAAAACCACCTTTGAAAATGCAGTTAGCTTGGGTTTTCACATACTACAACTTGCACGAGAGAAATCCCTAAGATACAAATCAAAGAAACAAACACTATCGCTGGTGAATCTCCGCAGGTACCAACGATACTCAATGTTCGACTACCGTAGGCGTTCGATCAATACCGTTTCGCTGATCGACCTCGATGAGGATCTTGTGTGCTTCACCCACTCTCATATCAGTTCTTCGGCATGTCACACACCCACCTCTTCTCCGATTGACTGATTTCTATCCTCGTCTGTGTGTTTCGCGACATGCTGCGCAACAGTGAGCGATAAACAGTGCGCACACGTGACTGTATGAACTGGACTCTGAGTGGTTCCTTCTCCTGTGTCTATCGTCATCTGGTTGAGCGCGTTTACCAGCCCTCTGTCCTTCAGCATGCTCCCATACCTGCGATTATTACTGTGTTTTTCGTGCAATCTGACGAACTGCTGCACTGACCGCTTTGCTACACAAATTCCCCCTCTGCGCTTTCGCCCTCTTGAACCGTAACCTGAGGCAGCCCGACTGCGTACTGCCCGTTCAATTAACAGTCTTCCGAAGCCCGGACACGTGATTGGGCGATAACCAGTCGCTAACCAATGCCCGGTTGGATTACTTTCTGCCCGTTGATTACCACTACCGCATCCACTGTCCCATTGCTGTCCCGTCCGTTTTGTAGGTAAACAATCCGTTCGGTTCCGAGGTCTGTAGAGTAGCCGTGCCTACTGCGGTTGTGATAAACCAACGCAATCCACGAAACAGGAGATCACATGCAACCGATCGGGTAAAGCAGATGCCTAAATCAATACTGTGTATGTGAAGCATGAAATAAATAGGCTAACAATCCTGAATGAATTTGTTGATTANGCAAAATCATACCTAACGATTTAATGACTACAAACCGATGTGCATGAACTCACTCGACAAAGATTGTGTCGCGATTACAGTGGTCTACCGGAATATTATTACGATTTGTCGTTCACAGTTGGATTTTCGATATACCGAATACTTAATCAGATTACCAAACTTTTCGAAGTATGCGTCATGCGAGTTCATCGTAGAGCAGAAAAACTGGTTATACAACGACCCATTTCATTTTATCACAAACAGTTGGAGCATTTCAAAGGTCGATTCTGTTAAGATAATCGATAGTCCTCAATCGGATTATCACTGTTAGTTTAACCATATTGAAAAAGCCTAATTAGAAGTTCGCGTGTTGTTTTGTCTTACTTTTTCAAACGCGAAGAACTTTCTGAATTACAAAGATTTATTTTTAAATTTGAGTTAAAATGCTTTCTCTCCCTCGTCCTCCTCCCGAAATGAAGCAATGAACTTCGTGGCCAGGTTCGTCTCTCAACCTCCTTGCTCAATGTACTAGAGTGCGCAAAAATGTCTTCATCGATGTTTCTAAAATGAGTATTTCGATGCTGGCTCAACCACGGCATACCGCCTGACGGTGAGTATTTTTTGCATGAAGAAATCATTCAATCTGTGTCTTATCCCAGTGTTCACTCTAAATTCTCACATCCTTCCTTTACCGCCACATACAGGAATGATTTATTAGCATATTTTGCTCGGATTTTTATCAGCCAAATTTCAGTTGTAGACAATCTTGTGGATAGATGTTTTCCTCCTGCATTTATTTTGCTTTCGGCTTTTCTACCTTTTAATCCTTTTTTGTAATTTAGCATTTTACGTTGTATTACTTCATGATCTGCTAGAAAACACCCCTCCCTCGAATTAATAAAGCTCATCTTGACTGAAGTTTTGCAGTGCACATGTTATTTGTTATCCAATATCTTTTTACATATCCAAATAATTTTCACTCCATTGTATTCTATAAGTCACTGAAAATTCTTCCATCTGACTTGGATATTGTATTTATTTCACGGGTGTGAGTAATGCCCGTCGACACCACGTATTTTTCTGGGCGGCCTGTGTGTTTAAATGTTACTTGTATGTGACGCAGCCATGCCCTTCGTTGGACTGGAATACAGCAGCGCTACCCAATATTGAACAGAAGATACAAATCGTGAACTAGATTTGTGTGCGTATTCATTGTGAATGTTCAGTTCGCGTTCTTCCTTCCAGTCGGGTTTTGTATCGATCGTACTCCGCTTAGATTACATGAACTATTTCGAAACTTAACTTTAGAAAGGTAAGCACACACACTTAGTCAATCATTCGCGCTTCCCACGCATTTTTCTACATTCTTTACAAACCACACATACAGGCTCCATTGGATGGATTCCAACCCAACTATCACACGGGAAAACAAAGTTGAACTAATGAATCATTAACGCTGACCGTGACCCGGTTTTACAAGCTCCATAAGGCACTTTGAAGGCTGGTTCGAAATGGTTCATAAAAGTATCTTGTACGTATTCTCATTTAATAAAATGAAGTTTATTTACTATGAACTTCTCAGTTAATTAAACAGGCTTTAAAACGAATGGTGAGACACTTATTTCATCTTACTGAAGAGCACCTTTCTAGCTGAGTGGTATATATATATATATATATATATATATATATATATATATATGATGGATGGATAGATAACCTATTTCCTACCCTCGTTATCTGCTTATGATCCAGTTGTGCAACTTTTTCCCACTAACCTCCACCGACACAAATACCGAACATTTCAGTTAGGAGAACTATACAGCGAAAGTTTCGTCACACAGACTCAACGTTTCGCCGACCATAAAATATTTCGAGAGGCAGTCATTAGTTTAACGCTCAGGGTCATTTACCTGCGCACACGTTGTAGCTTGTTTCACATCTGCGCTGAAGGAACTAACGTGTCTATGCCATTACCGAGAAAGTTATTCGACCCCATCCGACAGCAAACAACTCTGTTACGACTGAACATGAAATGTACCCTTTAATAAGGATGGATTTGATTTAATTTTGTGGAAAAAATGTTTTACTTAAAAAAACTAGTAAACCAAACAACTTTACACCAGCCATTTTTCATGATGAGTTCTTTGTGGCCACAACACGATATCTATTCGTTCTTTTGGAAACTGAGTGGTCATTTAATTAATCTTAGTGCATGTTGCGATGAGCGTTTATAATAATTTCAGATAAATGAAGACAACAATGTTTTGGTATTGCTGTGTTCCGAGAGCAGCGTGAAAATTGTGGAAAACCGTATCAACTTTTCTTGGCTTGATGCGAGATAACAACCACTCAGATTTGAGCAATGGTTAGAACTATAAAGATTTGAATTGGGGAAGCGTGATTATATCCAGTTCCGGATGAAATATAAAGGAAGAGCAGAGCTGTACGTCGCCGAGCGCGTTCCCAGGTAGCAAGTATGGAAAAAACTGTTGGATAAGGGTACTTCGCACAAAATACCACACATGTTTGTAGACAGCTCTGTGATACGGCGGATGTGGCCCACTACTACATATGGTCATAGCCTCATTCTGACCTTCGTTTCTTCTTTTCTCCGGAAGAGGAGAATGAATTCCACAAATGGTTACTGTCCCATCTGGAACAACTGCTTTGTAGTTCGCGCTACCGCTATGTTATATTCCCGTAATCCGTTTCATTTCCTCTGGGTCACCGGTAGGATAGCACTAGGTACGAGCGGAATAATCCGCGAAACTTACGGTTTACCTATTCACATTAAATAGCGATCAATGTCTGATGCGCTGGATAGAGCACTTTGAGTTACACTTTGCTATCCATCTGCATCACCTTCTCCTACAGCTATTTCAGTACATCTGTTTAGGTAGATTCGCCTTCTGATGGAAAATCAGCGAAAAGAAATAGGCCATGCTACGTCACAAAGCACCGAGCTCCAACAGCCCTTTCCGGCTCTATTCAAAGGTGATAGAATGAAGTATGTTAAAGACCTACATGCTTTTGTTTGATACGGTTTTGAAAACTAAGCAGGTCCACTCCTCTTAAGGTGAAGGAATCTAGTGATGTCTCCACTGTTAGAATGGCTTACGTGGTGAGTACTTTAACCACGGGGCATACACCTGATCCCAATAGCGTCACAGTTGTTAGAGTTCTTGATTCCTCAATGATCGTATAATATGGATGGGTGAGAAAACTCGCGATAGGACTGAGCAATGAACCATTTTATGGATAAATGGAGTGCCAAAATTATATATCGATCATTAAAGAGTTGTATCACCACACCTCAGATTGGTTTAGGGTCAGCGGCCAGTTTTCTTCACCCTTTATCACCTCCATTGAATGCCACAAGGTGTCTTTTATCCCCGGTCATTTTCAACGTGGTCGCACATTGTGTTCTATACAGTGTTCCTCCTGGTCAAGCAATCCGAGGGCTCGATTCCTCTTGACTTTGAAAATACCGGTAGACCAACTTACTTTGAACCGCTTGGAGATGTAAATAGCCAAATACGACATGGGCTTTGCCAATTTCCTTTGTACAAGACTGGCATGTGCGGAGTCAGCAGACTCCCTGAAAAGTGCTTTGTTCTGTGACAACCAATCAGAAAAAGGATAGCCTATTCCATTGATTGGCATTAACCGACAAGCAATCACGCAGGTTGCCAACGGTCCAGTCAACCAAACTTCTTTGTATATGCCTTTCCATGTTCTCCCTCCTCCATATGAATTAGCATGCTATATACATAGTAACTACATTACTACACACTTCCATTTGTGTTCTATTTTATCATTACTGAAATCACTATCTGGACGAGAAAAGTTATCAAAAGGTATTAATTTGGGAATCAAAACACTTCCGTGTAGTGACAACAATTCGGCCACGGGGATTATTTAAATTGAATTCACCGTATCGCTAGTTCGGCAAGCGATCCTGCAAAACGCCAAGCCACCATGGGAGGTGGCTTATCCTTTGCAGTTACAACAGAACAAATTCACCCTAGAAATAGTCCAGTAGTTCGGAAGCGTAATAGCAGCTGGAGGCCGATGAGAGGAAGATATCACAAACGCATGTCGAAAAATGAATTAAGTTTAGCCAACCCGTGACACCTGTGGCGTCGCCGTAAGATGCACCTTTCTCTTAAGGGTAGGGCGCACATTGCAGTGGCTCCTAGTGTTCTGATTTACATTTGCAATAACTGGCTTCCGCGCTGAGGGTGCTAGCCAATTTTGTGTATT
>UZAN01040975.1:50786-65309 GCA_900618425.1 Echinostoma caproni
ACTACTCACAAGTGAGTAGTACCTCATGACAGCAACTACCTCAAGTTGTCGAATACGAATCGAAATTGGAATGTTTCGACACTTTATCTGCCATTTGTTTGCCAGCTGGAACGAAATTGAGAGACAAGGCAACCCAATAGTGAAGCGTTCTACACCGTAGAGATGCGACAGATGTTGAACATAGCAACACTAGCACTCAAGTGCGATATACAGCACAACGGCAAATCGGAGCTCCCTCAATTCAATCACTCGTTGAGGGACTCAATGAACATTGGAAGCTGACCGAAACATATCAAACTTCTGTCAAAGCAACGAGTCCCAAAGCCTCAGTGTGGTCGGGAGAGTCTTGAGTTGCGGCTGGTCAGCCCTCCCTTGCAACTCGAGAACTGCTCCTATACGACCAAGCGTCTCAAGTTGCTTTGCTGAGGAAGCTCTAATCACTGCCTTCTCGTGGTGGGGTTGTCCCATCAAAGTGAGAGGATAAAAAGCCAATATAGGAGGCTATAACCTGGTCGGTGAACCACTGACAGTTCACCTAGAGGAGTTGGCTAAAACTCCTGATTCAAAAACAACCAAGAAGAGCCGCACGAACCAAATACACCTTCCTGGCCATGAGTCATCACCGGCTCGATTGGGTATCGAGGTATTGAGCACCTTGGACGTTTGAACCCGTCCAATGGGAGTATGCTCCGATGAACTGGAAACCGGCACCCAACAAATTGCGGTTTTCACATGCCGCCCCGCTGCCTTGCGGATCAGGCTTTGGGTAGCCGAAGGCTTCGGTTGTGAAATTCATGAGAGAATGGTCCTGCTTTGGCCTGAGCAACCTAACAGCATCGCACCCTGGAGCAGGTCATGGACCTTTTTTCTTCTTATAAAGATTTGTTTGACACAGTCTGAACTCAAGCGTGTGAAAATAAATCCGTGTCAAGGCAACGATTAAATCCGGTACACGACCAAAGCACAAACGATGGAATCCCTCTGGCAATCGTTTGTACGCTCGAAAAGCTATTCTTTCTGATGCCGAATGACTCTACGCACCTATCCCTTAAGCATCAGCTCATCTACGGAATAAGACATAAGTGAAGTGATTAAGGAGTCTGGAGACGGTCATCTTCATGCGAACATAGTGGCAGCAATTTGCTCCCGGGTGGCAGGCTATTTGATCTGGAGTATGTAGACAACATTGTGGTTATAAGTTGCAAGCTTTTCTGGACGGTTTGTTTGCTAGTGTAGCCATATTCGGCATGTCTTCAAACTGTAAAATCTTGCTACAGAAATGGATTCGCCTAACCCCCAGTATCACTCTATCTGTGGGAGTAGACAAAGTTTGCTATATCTGTAGGCTATATCGCAACTGGCGGACGCATTACCGATGAAGTGTTAGCATAAATACAGGACACTCGACTTGTGTTTACCAACTTGAGACATTTGTGGCTCCTCTAAATCCGACTGTCTGTAAAGAATCAACTATGCGCTTCGGTGGTTCTGCCGGTGCTGTTACACGACGCAGAAACTTGGCCATTACGGGAATAGAATAAGAATAAACTGTCGGTGCTTGATCACCGCTGTCTACGCCGCATTGCACGAATCTGGTGATGGAGTCAGACAAGTGATCCCGAGGTGGCGCGAAAAGTTTAAGGTAATCACGACCGTTAACAGTATTACTCTAATTCAGTAGTAAGATGACACGTGTTACGCACGTCACCAGATAGGCTCCCCTATCGTGCGATGCTAATTCGAGGTAGGTAGTGGGTGGATGAAGGCTGAGTGGTGAAACTAGCATAAAGGTATGAAAACCCCGACTAGGGGCTTGGACATACAGGTATTACATTAGTTTTCTCAGTTAAGGACTTCACGCTCAGGATAACCGAGGATTAGAGGCTATGAGTGATAAGATTGTCCTTAACACTAGTACTCATGAATCTATTCAGTTTCTTCGCGAATTTAGTTTAACTGCATTCCTTAGCTTCGCTTTTTCGTTCTCCCCTCCTTCATCAACATGTTTAGCCAAAAGACGGCGACGAAAACGACCCAGCCGAATTGCAAGTTTAACGGTTGTTTCAACTGGATTGAACCAGACCATTTACGTGATTCTCTGGATGAATTTACATTAATCGTTTTTTGTTAGCCACAGTGAAACACAAGACGAACACCGAGCCAGTTGCTCAACTAAAATAAAAAGTTGGCGTTCAAAGACAGAACCTGCCGGACCACAACTTCCAAGAGGTTACTCGAAAATTAAGTAGGCACTTAAGTAGGAAACATCGGCTGCATAGATGCAAGCCTGTTTTGCGTCAGTACCTTTTATAAACTGCACAAAGCGGTTTACACTGTAAACATAAAAATCTCGGTCTTTTTATCCAACCCTTTTAATTCATTGGTAACCAACTCCGTCGTTTGGAATTTCCTTGTTGTTGCATTGGCATTACGTTTGTTCCTCAAGACGATGTAATTACTCCGTTTATTGCCGCCGTTAAGCAATTATGAGCTTCATTCTACCTATCTTCTTGGGTCACGTGAAAACTGTGCTGTTTCAGATTCATTGCAATGTCATTCTCGTTCATATAAGACTTCTGGAGCTATCTTCACAAAATATCTTCCTACAGACAATGCGTTAAGTTTCTGGTTCTGACTAATAATCACGTTTTGTGAACGGTGATAGCGATGTTGGCGCAAGGTTCAAATTGATTTCGATCCCAGTGACACACATCAGGGGCATGTGGTCATGGGAAGTGCAAACGACTGTCCTTAGGAGCATAAAGTAAAAGATGGGAAAACACTGTTGAAGCTAAGGAATCTAAGATCATCTGTGACATATCGTTGAGGCATTTCCCCACCATATCCACAAACAGGTTGAGGCCGGATGAAAGCGCTCCCCAGTATCACAGATGTGCCTACATTATCTTCAACAAACAACCGCCATAAAAAGCCAGCACAGTAACTATTTTTTTCTATGAACGACCTCTTGATTCTACCCCAAAACACAGTACCACATGGATCGTTGTTGTCAGCGGGGAACGTTCTGTCCATGAGCATTGCAGCTATCGAAAAGTGTCGGAAAATTTAATGCTCCGGTGTGATACTAAATGAAGTGAGATCTGTGAATAAAAACACTAACAGAGTAAAGGTATTTGAACGATGTGACACAACATAGGGTCCATCATTCACTCTCTTCGTTCTTACTCTCATAGATAAGAGAAAGCTATAGAAGCTAATGGACTTGCCACACCGCATTGTCGTCGTATTTTTGGGCTAAACGTCTATCATGGCAACTAAGTTATTCGATTCGTAACGTTCCGATATACCTTGTCTCCTGTGCGTTCTCCAGCTTTGTAATGTCACACACGCCACCCATTGGAGTCCGAATGTTGTTCCCCACCTTTGTACCATGTCGACAACTTGGTCTTTCGTTAAATGGTGCTGAGTACATTATGACTTCTCCGTCACAGTGGTGTCAGTGCTTATGGTGTCATGTATGAATATTACCATGTTATATGAAAAAACCGTTGCAGATCAATGCAAACTAAAAATGATACTGTACTCATCATAACTCTGACGATAAAACTGCAACAAACCTACAAACCTATGACGAAGGTGGAAAACGTCCTTGAAAAGAGTGTTATCGGGATTTTTTATCAGTTAGAAATCGTTCTCTAAAGATCACCAAAATGTATTCCATTGTTAAAATTTGATAACCATAAACAACTGAGTCTGTTAGGAGTGTTCAGAGTATTTTCTAGTTCATCACAAACAACGAAAAACCATCACCCCGAGCTTCAAGCAGCTCCATGAATTGGTATTCAAGAAACAGGTGTTATATCCAATCAAATGAGTCCAACGACTTGGTTGATCATAAATAGTCAGGAAATATGATGGACTCTGAATAGGCTTTTTACTTTATTTCATCATCATCGTCATCATCACGTGGCACACGCTAAAGAGACCTCGACGAAAGCGAGAGCATATAGAAAATCTCTTTGGTTCTCGGTATGAAGCAGGCCAAGTAAGCACACGTGACGATTGGCAAGTTGACACACAAGGAAGCGCCGGAATAGAGGCACAGGAACCGGGAGTATGAAGTTAGGTGCGAAAAAGAAAGTTGATCAAGGCTTTTTGCTCAAAGCAACCATAGTAAAGTTGAGATTGTCTGGGTCCCTTTGAATGAATTTTCGTATAACGGCACTTGTATCTTCCAACAGTGTGTTCGGTGATGAAGGACCGTGGTAGACAGGCCAGTTCTTGCGACCATCTGAAAAATTGACAGGACAGATTATGGGATTGTGTGCTGAACATGAAAGACGGTCGAGCATTGGCAATTAGATGTAGGGTAACCTTTGATCGTGTGTCAGTAGCTATGATGAAACAAAAGATATAAAGCTTATGAAATTAATTCCTAGGAACACCAAAGGAGCGTTCCTAATGCTATGATTATAACAAGAAACATAAACCATAATAAGCGGAAATAGGCTGTGCAGGTACACTTCACTGAGGCAACGTAAAACCATAACACAAAAGCTGGGCAGGGAAGAAATGGCAACCACAGTTGTTCAGATTTCTCTACCCCATGATAGTAACGAAGCTGAACACATACGATGGTTTCCATCACTTGTAAAAATGAGAGGTGCAAGCGTGATAATGTATTTATCGTTAGGGTTGACGGCTACTTCAGCTTAGAATATAGGAAAATCGCAGCGACTTGTCAGAAGATGGGATATCCACGAGATTCGGAAACGACGAATGCAACAAATCTACAGCCGGAGGTTTAAGCAGCGGGAGTACTTTCATGTTGCGGATGAGATAACAGCCACGTATGTGGATAGCCATGGATAGGTGAGCATTGCTTTACTGAAACAACTGTCGCAGCTGATCGGTGGCGATGTCTTAATCCATATTAGATTTCCATCTGAATGCAACACAAAATCGAAGTAAACTTGGAACCCAATTGGGGAGCACAAATCTAGTACACCAATCAATAAAATCCTCATAATCCGCTGTTCTGTAGGTAGTATTTTGCTTAAACAATTGAGACCAGCCGTGGATGACACTTTCTACTGAGCTTCCAGGATATTTCACGGATTTATCCCCGGAGCCGACTCATCTTCACATCGTAGAAAATCGCCCGGAAGTAGAATTATCGGACTGCAGATTCAACGAAGTCCACCTGCGAAACGTGAATTGCTGCGTCAATCGAAGAATAACACTTCATCCACTTGGTATGCGATTATCTTTCAGTTGAATTTGTTTCTCTCTTGGAGAAAAACTAAGAAATAATTAATGAAATCAGTGGGCTACGATTTTAAATGAGTGTAACGTCTGTGGCGTCGCCATAAGATGCAACTTTCCCTTAAGAGGAGGGCGCACATTACCGTGGCTTCTAGTGTTCTGTATTACATTTGGAAGACCTGGCTTCAATTATCATCATCATCATTACAGCGTAATAGAGTGAAGCGAACTTCACCGATCGCTGCCAAACGCATACTGCATACAAGGTAAGTGAGAATGTGTAAGAAGGATAGGGATTGGACTTACTTCTAGGGACCGGAAAAGAAAGTGAACCTTTAAGATCGACACAGAATACACAGTCCAACTGTACATACATACTATTTTAAGCATTCTGGACTGATAAGAAGTGACAGCAACTGACAGCAGCCATGACGTTCAGTGTCTCCAACCTTGCGGTTTCGGAATCTTTTAGACCCCAACCCGGAAGACGAGAGACACTTATTCTACCTAATCGCTCTGTGCATTTCTTCATGCCTCGTCTCCACGTCATCTGCTGGCCTCCATGTGGCTTTCTCCAGCCTGCAACAGCCACTGCAAATAAGGCGCGCTGCGGTAGGCGACCGTCGGACATACACAAAACGTGTCCTAACCAACGGAGCCTATTGAGATGAATTCGATGCGATAGCGAGTTCTTGTTCGATGCAATTCCCAAACACCCGACGACTTACTTTTAAGCTATTAACCCGCTCACTCCATCACACTTGAGCCAGACTACGTAAGCATCGATTGTCGAAAACCGCTAGGTGACGGATTTCATCTACTCGCAAATTCAAGATCTCACAACCGTAAAGCATAACTGATGGTACAGTGACGCAGTATACACGAATTTTCAACTTCAGTGAAACGTCACTTCGCCGACAAAGGTGGTTAAGTCCTGCGTACGCCGATCGAGCCTGAAAAATGTGCACAGTTATCTCCTTTGATGTGCTACCGTCGTTGGTAATGCAGCTACGAGAAGCAGTCAACTTCAGCTAATTCCTGACCGTCTAGTTTCAGTACAAAACTCGGCGACACCCAGTCTTGTAGCATCACTTTGCACTTTGAAGGAGCAAAG
This sequence comes from Echinostoma caproni, assembly GCA_900618425.1. Classification (NCBI taxonomy): domain Eukaryota; kingdom Metazoa; phylum Platyhelminthes; class Trematoda; order Plagiorchiida; family Echinostomatidae; genus Echinostoma; species Echinostoma caproni. The sequence goes on from UZAN01040975.1 coordinate 57,127, forward strand.
CACATGCCGAACGGAGCACCTGAACTTGTTAATCTATTAAGTGCTCTTTGTGCATCTTCCATACATTCGAACAGGCAAACGATGTCATCCGCGTACTCTAGATCGCACAGCTTTTCTCCGGCTACCCATTCAATACTTTCATTTTGGAGACCACTTTGAGTGTCCCGCAGTATTTCGTCAAAGACGAAATAGAACAGGAAAGGCTAAAGAGAGCACCCTTGACGAACACCGCTGCTAGTTACGAATGACCTGCTCAGCTCACCGTAGACCCGTACGCTACCAGAAATATGCGAAAACAATGAACTCAGTATGTTCACGTACTCCTGTGGCATTCCTCTGCGAAGGAGCGAACTCATAAGGGATTCACGATCAACTAAGTTGAGGGCTCCTTTTAGGTCACGACAACCGTTGGTCAACGGCGCGTATGGCGTAGCTCGAGGACTTGACGCAGAGTGAGGATTTGATCGAGACAACCGCAGCCTGGTTGAAATCCTGCTTGTTGTTCGTGGATTTAGGTCTCCCTAAACGGTGTCAGATGTCGAATTATGCTGGAGGTTAGGAACTTGGCGACGAATGGAATCAAACTCATTCAACGGTGATTTGCGCAGTCGTTGCGAGATCCCTTCTTAAGAACTGGAACAATCAGTGATTCGCTCCAGGAGGATATCATGCGCTCGTGTGACCAGATGTTACGCATTCATTATATCAGTAATGGAGTCTACGAGGTCATCGTCCCCATCTAGAAATGGTGAGAGGAAGCTCATCCGGCACTGATGCTTTCCTTTTCTTCAGGGCTTGGATGCAAGATGAAACTTCTGCTACAGTAGGAGGTTCAGATGACTCTGCCCACGGAGCCTCAGCTACACCAGAGATAGCCTGGTTAGCACTCAGCCAGCTAAACTGTGCGTTGAAGTACAGTCTTTGACTAGTCCCTGATGCAGCTGCTACTTCCACTTCACTAACTATCGTTGCCCACCGATCCTCGCGGTCCTTCTTGAGTTGACGCTGTAGACGCCACCTACCCCTGCCTTGATCCCGGGCGGTGGGGATTTGACGCTTTTTCTCCATCAGTGCTACTGACTGATTAGATATCCAATGCCTCGTTCAGGCTACCGTTTCAGATCCACAAGCAACCTTCGCTGCGGAATGAATTGCTTGTCTTATCTGATCCCCTTGTTCATTTACACTGCCACCTCGCGGCGCGTTTAGCTCTCGCCCTAGTTCTGATTCAAAATGGGCACGAAAATCTGGGTCAGATAAGCAATGACCTGCCAATCGAGTTTGGTGGGGTTTTCTGTGAGTTGGGGAAAGAACTGCATCAAAACTAACGCACGATTAGACTCGACGCAGGTGGTCCAATGGGATCTGCAGTTTTGTACTGAGCCATGCCAACGGTAGCTTACTGCTATGTCGTCGATCTGAGTTAGCGTGCTAGTTGAATTTGAGCACCACGTCGCTGTCCGCTGAGGGCTGTGTCAGAAGTTGGTGCCGGATAGGAACAGATGATGGTCTGAGCAGGACTGAAGAAGTTGATCACCATTATCGGTTCGCAGGCAGGGAGGAGCACAAATACCGCCTAGGCAAGCTTCCGATGCGCTGTCTTCCAACTTGAGCGATAAAATCACCTGTGAGAACAACTCTATCGAAGCTTCGACTCAACCTAATGAGTTCCTCGAGTTTATCATAGAACTCGTTCTTTTGTGCGTCAGAACTGCAGTTGATCGGTGCATACGCTGAAACGATGAACAAACACCTTTTGATGCTGCTTCCCTTCCGGATACTGATGGACCCTTGGAGCCGCATCGCACATAAGCGACTGTTGACGGGGATCCAATCGAGTAATGCGGCTTCGGCTATATTATTCAGTACAATGTCCACGCAACGATGGCCTACTGAACGGGCTTCGACATCACCGGACGTGCGGAGGAATAACCTCGAAAATAACCCCGGTGCACTTATAGTACTAGGATAATGGATTCGAGTCTCCGATAAGAATCAGACATCAATCCCCAAACAGTCCGTTGTACGCACCAGACACGTTTGTTAACCTAGCTGCATCAGAGTCCTCACGTTGAAGGTCCCAAGATTCAGTGTTTGACGAGGCTCCAGAATCTGTCATCTATTTTGTGTTAAACTACTTACCGAACTACTTGGCGAAGAACTTTGGCAAACGACAAACAAGTTATCTCAGGGAATGTTACGGGTTGGAAGAAAGGGTGAGGGGTTGGGTACGGAAGACAAAGAGTTAAACAAAGGTTGGGATATCTGAGCGATAACCCACTTTTCACTACCCACCACGCTTGATGCAATGGGCAGCGCGGTCCTGATTATCCTGTGCGACGACCGATGCAGCGTAGAATTGTTTTTTGTTTGTCTATGCATTTGAGTGTGGTGGACGGGTACAGCCAGGATGTCCAGCCACTACGCGTATTCCAGTGCCCTGTACGCTGACCATAAGGAGATTCTTTTTCTTCTCTACAATCTCATGGCAGGTCCACTTCAATAATTTGTATCTTATATGTTGTTAGTTCCTCAGCGATCGGCGAAGTTAACTTCTTAGTTTCTCGCTACACAAAGACGATAATCATAATGAGGCAGTCAATAGCCAAAGCATGTTTGTTTATCTCCCATCCGGAACCACTTATTAACTTTTCTGTCCCTGTTGACTGCTTTCAATATTTGCTCACCTTGACACCGCATATGTGAAGACTGTCGTAAATCGAATACATAATACAGAACGTTAGATTGACGTTTGCGATCTGCGATATACGAGACTGGGGGGACCATCAGACCTGCGATTCCGAGGATGGGAGAAGGGTGTTAAATAGTCGCAGTCTCGCACTGGCGTGAGTGCCTGACCCTCATACTGTGATGGTTGGAACATGTGTTACACCTGTTTCCAGATAGGCTTTCTGCAATATCGATATTTTCCACGATAGTTAGTGAGCGGAATATAGCCAAGATTCATCAAACCAAATCTGGGTATGAGGTATGAGGCTATGTTAACTAACGGCGGATTTGATCACGGACTGTATTCGATTTTCCGAGTGAAGTACCGTAATACTTCTCACTTTAGTGAGTCCGATCTGTGTACCTAACAGATCATAGTACGAATATACATAAAAAAATTCAGTTTGCTTATGGACAGAATTCTGCCAGGTTGCCCAAGTCGAGAGAGATGAAATTTCCTATGGGATTTATAGTCAATACCTTCATCCAACCAAAGTCTGATCATCAAAGAATCCGGATGATGTGTGAACATCTCGATCCATTGAATACTGGTGTTTAATTCACATGAGTATCCGCTTTTTGAAAAGGGTCCAACAGCTTAGGTGTCTAATACACCTGGATACCCGGTCCAGCCGCTGATCACTGCCACAACCAGGAAGGTCCGGGTAGGGTTAGCATGCCTCTCTCTTTGTATATATATATATATATATATATATATATATGTAATATCACATACGATTGAGTCAAACAAATCAGAGTACAATCTTTGAAAAAAGAAAAAGTTTCATGATTTGTTTGTGTGCGGAATACTGTCAGGTCGTCCAGGACAAAGCAAGGGTTTATTTTATCAATTCCCCCAGATNCCGACCTTGTTATAACCCTGGGTAATGGCTTTTCGCCCTCTCATTCTAGTAAGAAAACATCCCTTTTTCAGTACACACCGATGTGTGATGGACAGCAGACGGGATGGAACGCCATAGTCATGAAGACCTGCTGTTCAGTGATGGCAACCGGCAACCCAAGCCCCGGGACTTGGAGTGACGAACAACATAATTTCCTGCTAGGTCAGGTGTGGTAAAGGACAGGGCGACAGCAAAGCTGTCTACCACCAAAATTAGGTGGCGGGGCTCGAACCTCGAACCACAAGATCCAAAGAACGCCAGTGGCAGTGACTAAACCACTGCGCTACGTTGATTTAGTGAGCAGAGCTTCATCGGCGGAAGCTCTTTGAAACTTTTGGTAGTATAAGAGCATTTGGGGAATCGCATGGGAATGGTGATCGGTCAAAACCAAAGACACCTCCGGACCATACTGAGGCATTTGGAGGCCCTCTAGTATCTGTGAATCAACTACAATGGACTAGACGCTATCAAATCATTCGCAGAATGTCCCCACTACCTTAAACGGTATTTGGCGTAGGTTGTCTATTCTAAGTGGTAAACCCACCACATCCTGGAGCACTGCCGCTGATCATTCGCGACCGCTTATTCAGTGAGAATAAACAGACCTTATTCACAGTTAATCGCGAGTGAGCGGCCCCTATCCGCAACCTGGGGACGCGATCGGTAGCATACAGCTCTGCTCTTGCCGAGGTCTATTCCTAACGCTCGTTGTTTGACCTCATCAGTACACACGAGACGCGAAAGATGCTCGCAGCCAGTGATTGTCGAAACTAGATAGTATTTGGTCATAATCAGCTCGGGCAGACCAAGTTTCGAAATTGAGAAACACCATGCGTGTCNCGTTTCAGTGAAAGTGATATGTGGGGTTGGCGCCAGAGATGACATCAAATGATAGACGTCAGTCTCGTTTTAGATGTTTTGAGATCTCATTCTATCTACTCCGTAGTCAATGTTCGGCACAACCAGCAATCGGAGGAAGGCGACCAAAGTAAGAGCGACAAGTGATGGGTTTAAGTTTTTTTATTATTTGTTTACTACGTTTTGGAGTTAAACACGAAGATGAGGTTGATTTGGGTGTGATGGTTCATCAACTCCGCTAACGCTATAGGAAAGTAAAACAAACTGTCAGTAATAAAGTTTGTCTGTTCAGGCATGGACTCCCGCTGGTCATTTACTTTTAAACAATGAACAAACTTTGTAGCTTAATCTTTTGCTTTCTATAACAGTGTTCACGATCCACTTCTTGCTCTTATGCCACTCTGAACAATAAAGTTTAACGCATTTACCATACAGCAATACCTCGTACCAACAGGTTTTATAAAAAAACATTTAAGTGATAATTACGACTTATAATTTTTCCTCTTTCTGATTGTCTTCATTTTTATTTGACGTGTACTGCCTCTCGGAAACACATTCAGGATCCGAGCTCAGTGATCCGATTANCTCCTTTCGATCCGAAAGAAACGTCTTAACTACGAGTCTGCTGGGACCTATCGTATCAGTGTCTGGTCAAGTAGGCGTTGGCACTGTCTTAAGCAAAAGGGCCGAGGCTGATCTATTGCATCGGATCCCGATTGTTGACCGATTACGTGCAGTGAGACTCACGTCAAAAAGACTCAGTCAAAAAGCAGAAACCAAACGAACGGCGCCTATTCATGATTTCTGCATACGCTCCGACAGACTGTAACCCGGATACAATCAAAGACGCCTTCTATCACAACCTACATGAGCTTCTTCTTCTCAAAGCACCTAAGATGGATATCGTGATCCTGGAAGGAGATCTAAACGCATGCGTTGGTCGTCGTCACCCGAAGAAGCCTACCTTGGTGGTCATCATGGCTATTAGTATAAAGAGATTGCAAAATTGAAATATTTTTTTCGGGCACATCCTTTAAAGAGGGGCAGCGCCAGACTATGAAGCGGTCGACTGAGTCGTAAGCAGCTTTTATATCGCGGAAGACAGAAACGGCGGGTTTATGAAAAGAATGGCCGTGACCTAGAATGTGGACAAGATGGAAAATATAGTCGGTACAACCTCGACAAGGTCTAAAATCAGCAGATAGTCGACGGAGTATAATGCTCGCGTAAAGTTTGGAGACAACACTGATTAAACTAGTTCTGTGGTTTTCACAAGAACTGTCACCTTGCTTGTAAATTGGTAAGCTGACTGATTCACACCATTCAAAGCAAGAGGCAGCACGTGGATGAAGTGGCAGTAACTCAGGAGGACGCTCTGCATTCTATTTCTGGGCGACATAGTTAAACATAACTAGGTAAAGGACAAGTGACGCCAACCGTAAACGCCTATGATACAATCACGGAAGGCAGAGTCGTTTTCTGTATCGAGTAGTGATGACAAGCTAATCCAAAAGGAGGTGTGCATTCCTTTTGGTCGCACTATGTGACTTTAAATGCAGAGATTAGGCGAGAAATAATACATTACAACCATGAAAACCCGAAAAGAGTTAACTGATTGCAATTACTCACCCAACTCATAAAGTCCTCCTTTATGCTCAACAAAACAGATAAAATGTAGATTGGTCTTTGATGAAGCCTCAGGAGCCTGATTAGGGAAGAATATCAGTTGCTAGAGCGACAGCTTACTTCTGTTTGTCCCATTGTGGCAGAGTCTTCGTGCAAAGTAGATAGAATCTTACAACAAAAGAGGAAAGTATACGGCAGGGATTACACTCAGATCTACCTCTTCTCGTTCCATGGCTTCACCACGTTCTGAAGGCTCCAGGTCTCGTAATGTTTGAATTAATTGATCAAGGACAGATCGATCTAAATAAAACAGGAGTAATGTAAAACGAAAACAAGAAAACTTCATATATGATGCCTGGGCAATGCGAGACGGAAGCAACGTTAACATGAATAAAAAGTGGGACTTGGTTCACAGTGATAACTAATGAAATTTGATTGACCTGAACTGAAGTTCCTCAATTACTGACAGTAAACAATGAGTAAACGAAGCTCCAACTACCGACCGGGAGGGACCGGACACTATCGCGGTTAATGATTAAGAAGCGTTTTCACAGAAGGGATATGTGCACGCACACATACCGAAGAAACAGTATTTTCGAAACAACCGAATAGAAAGATTCTTGAATATCCCAACTGAAACATCAGTTTTATCACTGCTGATTTCACGCTACCAATAAATTTAGTGCAGATTTGGGATTTATGAAAAAGGGAAATATCGGATTGAGCTTTCTAGCATTTGAATATTTTTAGATCTCGGAGATGCTGCTGCACCCGAATGATTTTTACATTTAATTACTTATTGCTGACTGCGTGATTTTCGGAGCCACAAAAAAGAATCGACGCGACCCAGAGGAGAAATAAAGGCAAGTTTTAATAGCTTAACAGGGAATAAAATACGAATCTATCTGGATCAATTATGTAAAACATATGTAACCGAGAAAAAGCGCACGTATAGGCACGGTTTGACCAAATGATTAAGTAAAATCGTCACTGTTCCGAAAGAAAAAAGACAATTTACCTCGGAACTTGAGATGGTCTTGATTATTTGTAACTGCATGAAGCAGAGCCACCGTACCGCAGGCATTTCCGATAGTTTGCTTGATAAACATAATACTACTGTCTTTGACTGCTTCCCCTAGAGGTTCCGCTTCGGTTTTCTTTGATAATGGATAAAGAACCATCACGGCCAACACCGGTTTTGGTACTAGGGCTAGAAGCTCAGCTTCAAGACCGTAAACATCGAAAAATTCCCAGCCATCTTCGATGCCCAGTTTATGCATAAACTGGTTCATAACTTCCGGATTCGATTCCAGTGGGATCCATCGCATTTTTGTACGAGCTAAAATTTGGAAAAATACATCATATATATATATATATATATAACACCAATCTTTACAGTTACGGTGCCAAAATAACCACGGATTTAACGCAAAATACAGGAACGGAAGCGGGGAAAAACAGTCCACTTGAGGAACCAACAATTAATTTTTGTGTTTGCTGCATGCTATTTGATTTTTCTGTTTTTGTTTATTTTTGGGATCGCATACAAGGAAAGATGCATACACGCCAGTGACTTCTGTCGATGCCATATCAAGCAGTGCTAGCAGCCAAAGACACTGAATCTTTGGGGCACTAGCCGGGAAGCCCCAATGGGAGCCAGATCCGAGCACAATCTCTTCAACCCCCACGAAAGCCTCAGTATGGTAGGGAGTGGGTGTCTATGGTTGCAGCTGATCATCCTTCCCTTGCATCTCGTACAACGCTCCCATACGAGCACGCGTTTCTAATAGCCCCTGCTGAGGAAGCCCTGCTCACTACCTTCCCATGGCTGAGGTGTTTTCCCACCAAAGTGAGAGGACGAAAGGCGACATCCAGGGCTACAACTGGGTTGGTGAACCACCGGTAGTTCACTGGGAGAGTTCAATGGGAGTTGGCCAAAAACCATGATTCCAAACCAACCAAGAAGAGGTGTACGAACCACAATTACCCACATCCTCGTTGTGGCAGTGGTACCGGCTCGATTGAGCATCAAGGTGTATTGGGCGTATCATCCAATGAATGGGACAG
>UZAN01040976.1:37954-48576 GCA_900618425.1 Echinostoma caproni
CCAGATGGTGCACCGCTCCACAACTCTAGGCTGCGTCGGATACGGAACCTATCCTTCTCCTGTGCCGGCCTGAAATCACACGACCGATCTGGTTCATTTATCGATTGGTCGAATGGTTCAGCCTCAACAAGGGACTCCCAGCTAACTCGAGCGAGAAACCACACCTTTCTTACAGCTGTGAGTCTCAGGCAAGCCCAGTGAACTTCGACTGTGTAGCAGGAGTGCCATCAGCACTCGAATGGACTGGATGTAAGAACAAGAGCATCACAAAACGTACAAGACAGCCTCATACTGGAGTGAGAGATGTTAAGCACCACAGATCGCGGAATATGACCCAATCAGATCGCACTAGGGGTCAGAGGGAATTTACGTGTTTAAGGTCACGGGTGAGAGGGACGATCGAAAACGATGGAGCAATCGTACTGTACTTTTGGTGTGAGTTACCGAGCCAGGATGAAAGTTTCACTGGGGNGAATGAACGAACCTGAAGCTAATTGAGCTCTGTCGGTCGGGAAGCGAATCACGTCAAGATGGATCGATGGATCGGTGAGCACGCCCATGCGTGAACTTTTGGATGAATCATTGCATGAATAGAATGCAGTCTAGGCCGTCAATAACCCGAAGAGTAATTTCCTTTGAGGCCGATTTTCTCCCTCGAAGAAAACCAATTCCTTTGAACCAAATACAATCGGCTACGTATTTCTGACAATGGTTGAATCAATGAATGAAAATATAAGCCAGGAAGTTCTAACATTGTTCAACTCAATATGCCGCGTGCTTGAGAAATTTCGTAGAATGTAGAGCACATTTACAATTGCAGTAGACTGATTTACGAATTTCCATCTGTGGAGAATTACATGCACGAACAACCCATTGGTAGGAAGTTGCAGTTCTAAAGCCAAACGATCATTTAAAACCAGCAGACTGGATTGCGTGGTTCGACCTTTTGCTTCTCGTTGGGTTACAAATGGTGCAAACTATCAACCACTGGGTATATTACAGTTTGGTCGGAATAATCAACAACAGTTGGACTTGTTTTGGTGGAGGACAAAGGAATAGTCNNNNCCTGCCATAATCTTGGCGTATTAATTTCGGAGCTCCGTTTTTTATTGTAACCTCTTGTGATGCTCGATTTCGTTGCAACACTAGAGAATATGAAGGAAGTCTGAAGGTGCTCACTCTTCCTCCGGTGACCACGTTTTCCACTTTTGAGTGAAAGGGCTTCTTATCATACACAATAGCACACGTTTTATACTCTTCTTGTAATAATTGACCGGTGAGCGTTTGCAACCATTGCAGGCACTGTAAGGCGAGAGTATATTTCAATCACCCACCAGCATTCATAGCACATATGATATACAGATTTCTTCCTTTTGAATTTTTCATTGGTATTTGTCAATGTGTACGCCAATAAGTTGCGTTCATCAAACCACATAATCTCATGTCCTAATGATCTGTCTGAGCTATAACAGATGATTCACTAAGGCGAAAACAAACTGATCTTCGTTTTCAGTTTGCCATCTGAGTAGTGACTGATGCTAGTGGTGGAAACCTGTTCAGCGTAGTCGGTGTTCAGTTTCATCCACAAAAATGGCAGTGTCACAGCCAGATTTCCACAAAGCACGTCAATGGTTGACGCGATTGCCAACCCAGTGAGACCGAATTAATTCGATGGATTTCTCATTCAGATTATGTGGGTGGATTACAAGAAAATGTGGTTTCCTTATCTGAATGAGTAATCCCACTCAGTTGGTCATGATCTATAAACATCCGGTGATACGACATAACAAATGGGGTGACGGAACACCCAGACTGTATGAAAAGAATGGATTGGAGGAAATAAAACAGTCAAATGGGATTTTGGAGGCAGTAATAGTCTTTGCTTTATAATCAGGTTTTGGATCGATCATTCTGTTTCGACCTTTAGCCGTTCATTAAAAAACACAATTATCAGTCGTTACAATATAGATTTAATGGACAATCATAAAACAGATTTGGAATAAATATGTTAAGGAATGCGCCAGTGACAACGGAAGAGTTGAGCTCAGTTCAGTTCAGTTTAGAGAGGTGTAAATGTCACTTCTTTCCACCATCGTGGTAGATAGTTCGTTTGCACAATCTCTCGTGGTACCAACCATCCGGAAAATACGTTACAGACTGGCATCCGCGGTGCTAATGAACGTTTTCTCTTGTCCGACACTCAGTAAAACCGCGGATGCCGTGCGAAATAAGAAAGTCACCGATCAATATTAAGATAGCGGCGGGTAGAATACTTTATCCATCTCAACTTAATAAACCATGGAGCACCCAGTACAGAGTTATCTTCGTTTGTGGGATCACGGATTACTCAAGCTCATTCTTATCACTACATATTTCATTGATCGCACAAATGCAATAAGGCTGTGAAAGATGCGACAGGATGATCAATGCTGAAATCAGGACGAGAACCTATGCAATAAAGCTGAGTAGCGAAGGGAGAAGCTGCAGGTAACAGATTGTTGCCTCTGGCATCATGGATTGAATGGATTGATCAGGTAAAATGCTGTTAATTCTTTTACTGTGGTAGAGTATGCTCTCCGCGGTTAGAAGTTCTTAGAAGACAAAATGAACTAGAATTCAAAATGCATAAAAGAGTCACTGTCAAACAGGTTACACTGTAAATCATGGCGGAGATCAAAAGACTGAATGCTTCAGTCTGAAAATAAGTTCTGGGAGCTGTAGATGGAAGACAGTTATGGCAAGGGATCAGATTGCTTTGCGGACAGAAGAAACGGACAATGAACAAAGTTATTGACGTGGACAGCCTCACTGCTGCATTCATTTATCTCCTGTCTCCGTGCCCCACGGATCACCTATCTACCATAGACACAGCCACCCATGAGAAGGTCTATCATCTTCTTAAAACTATGGAAACCACGAAAGCAGTTGGCCCCGATGATTTATCTTCGTCTTTGCTCAACTATGGCGCGGGCTCAGTCACAGAGATGTCTATGTCCTTTATCAACCAATCCATATACACATGTTCGATCTCTAAATCCTGGAGACCGTTCACCATTGTTCCCATTGCTAAATCCTCTGTATCCAGCATTTCATCTAAACGCTTCCCACCTACAGCCATCACCTCCTCTGGACTTAAACTGGCAGAGCGCGCTATTCTCACCCGCTTGCAATCTGGGATTATTGTTCCCAAGAACCCCCTCCAATTGGTGTACAAGCCAAATAGATGCATTTTGGATGCCATCTCTTCAATAATGCACTGTACTCAAAAATCTACACATAGTTCTCAAAGGTCTGTTCGTTGTGTTTTCCTTGAATATCCTTCCACTTTCGATTCCGTTCCACGATCTCTTCTTCTGCAAAACTTACAGTCATTCGGTTGCCCCACCAACTTATTATCATGGATGAAAGACTATTTCACAGGAAGGATTCAAAGAACGAAAAGCAAACAGCACTATTTCAAAACCGTTAGTGAACAATTCTGGTGTACTTCAGGGTGCTGGGCTCTCTCCCTTCTTATTTTCAAATTTCATCAGACACTTACCCTCAATCCCACCAACCAAGGTCTTTAAGTATGAAGATAATATTATCTTATGTCAAGCTGTTTCCAAACAATCGGAAATAGAATCATTTACCGACAGTTTGCTAAAAGTGCAACCATTCTCGAATCAATCCGGTCTCCGGTTGACTACTTCTAAATGCTTTGAATTTATTTTGTCTTTCCCGATCCGATTATCCCTTGGAATCCTCAGTCATCAATGTGCCCGTACCCGTCATCAGAACACATATCACCAAATACATAGGAGTCACCATAGATAGCGATCTGCCTCGGTCCTCTCATGTGCTTGCTTGTGTTGGTGGACTTCGTCGTTCATCTGTTCAAATGCGCAAGCTACGATAATTTCGAGAGAGGCATCAAAATGTATGTTCCTTTGTTTATCCATGTATTTTTTCTGTCATACTTTTATGTTCGCCGGTTGTTTTCTCTGAACTACTTCGAAAGGATTTCATTATTCCACGTCGCGGTTTGGTACTTATCAGCCGTGATTCTCTTATTCCTTTAAACATTCTGATCACAAAATTGTGTAAGTTGCATAGCACTTCATGTGGGGCGGTGGCGGAAGCTGGGCCGGAGCCGGGACCGAGGGAGTGAAGAACGATCCACCGCGGCCCACCGAAACTTTTATCTTTACTCGGTAACTCATGCCAAATGTACTTTCGTCTGTTTACCGAGAAATAAGTTCATTGGGACTGGATGGGGTTTAGACAGACCCCGGTCCAATCGGTGTCGTTTGACGGTCGAAAAATACTAATCATCCTATGGGTTTCTAATGGAATGCCATCGATTGGACTTACCGGAAATTACAACGGGTTCAATTGAAGTTGAAAAGGTGTAGTTCAGTTATGATCACGACCGAGGTGACCTAAGGTCCTGAACAAGAAGACACAGGTTTCTTCCCTCAACGCGTTAGCGTGAATGACAGATGGCTCACGATAGAACCGATCGAGCTTCAGGTAGAACGGCGAATGCCTATTTCGATCACAATTGTCGCTGGTGAAACCAAGGGAGTGGAACGCTTCAAGAGCAACCCGGGAACATGGATGCGATACATTGGATGAACGATAGATTGCCTAAAGCTGTGATGAAAGCTTTGTCAATCAGTGCTTTGCATTTTTGCCGTGATTCAGCTAACGCGTTCAGTCAGAGTGATTGTTTGATTCCTTTAGGAATTGGCTAGCCGGACAAGGAAAAAGTACTCGGAGAAACGCAAACAGAATGCCACTTACTTGAGATCCAGAGAGAAACCTGTAAAATTCTTCTTTGTTCTTGCACTTAGCCATTAGTTTCGGGGACAAACTGGTTTTGCCTTATAGGAACGATGTATTTGCAGATTCCTCAGGGCCTTGAGCTAAAACCTCCAGCTAGTTGCAGGTATTTAGACGGCGAGCATGTGGATAGACCTATTCAGTTTTTCACACGTACCAAGCACCGTTGACAATCTCGCCTTTGGGTTTCACTCTTTGGGAGAGCGTTAATTCGTCTATAATATGTCCTTTTGTGCCCCTGTCATGTCTCGAACTACGAACCTTCGGGTTGATACTTCAATCCCTCACTCTAGAGCCACATGATGGACCGTCCTCACTCTATTTGAATGGCTAAAGCAATTTAGACACTGAATGTTTGGGTTTCATCAAACTAAATAAATTGAGTCATTCGCACAAGGAGATCACTGTCGACCTTGCATCAGAGGGACGAAGTCCCAATTCGAAGGTGCGCGGTACGAGGTTTCGTGGGGGTACGAACATCACGCACTATAGACGAATCCCAAAACAGGACGAAAAGGCTGTTCAGTTCTTTTTTTTCGGCCATCACGAGGATTTCCATCGCATTTGAAGTTACAGTTATTGTTTATCAGGTGAGGGAAACATGGTTTTGTTGATTTTCCCATTTGCGACAAAACGCTCCTTTATGTTTTGACCGATTGAAAGATTTTTTGAACGAGTTAAACACGAACCGATAAATATACGAATTTCTTCTCCAGCTCTAGTTCTGTTTCCTATATTGGGGAAATCATTTACAGTACGTTGTTTATGGTTCCTCTCCATGTAAATGTGCAAAAAACGCAGCCATTATTCTTTCAATAGTACACTCATTGATCCGGGTTAACTAAATTCAATCTGCTTAGACTTATTGGAGCAGAAAACAATTTTCCTATTTTATTTTTATCTATACTATTTCGTGACTCTGTGACCGCAAAACGGGTGACAGCGACTAAATTGCCTACTGCACGAACAACCGAACTGGCTAGCCTGTTTGATCGGTCAAACCTTGATTCACTAGTTTCGGATATCAGTGGAATAGGAGTACACACTTCGGGAGCAATAACTTTTACTAAATAATAGTTTATCCAGTTTTACCAAGAGATGGCAACCAGGCCCCCCCTCTCCGCCTTGTCACATCTCCTCAAATAAGCCGTGTTTTTCATTCATGCAGTATCAACACACCGAAATTTCTCCCAGTTCGAGGCATCAATTTCGGTTTCATTTATTGACAATAACCGTTTCACCGGCATGGCACATCCGAATAATTTTCTTCTGCACAGTGAGATTATTTCTTATTGTTTACCTATTTCTTACCAGTCATGCATCTCCCACAGACTGTCTTTTATATGAGAACAGATGTTGGCCTGCTCTGGAGGCTAGTTTAACATGCTTCTCAGTCTGGGCTGCATTACATAATATTTTTTTCGAAGATTTCCCAGTATTTCCGTATTTTATTCCCCTCATACTGGCGACCACCAAGACTTACTGTCTGAATTTCACCGTAGTCTGCATCGCACGGCATTCCGTCCCCAGGGCGAAACGTAGATAACATAATCACATCACATCACAATCACATCATAACATAATGAAATGACATTTGGCCACGAAAAATCATTAGTCAGGAGTGACAGGAAACATGTTGAACCACGTGATCTATTCCGCGTAGTTCCCTACCAAATCTGAATGCTTATTGATATGGCTGACCAATGAGCAAAACTTTCACCGAACTGTATGCTGCAGTTTGTCTTGGTAAGATATTCATATTTCCCGTCAATTACAGTCGTATTTTCGACACAAACTCCCATCGCTAATAGCCACGATACAAGCCAACTCAAGGCACTGAAATAGAGCATGGAAGACGCAAAATATTTCAATGTCAAACAAGTCTGAACAGAAATCTGAATCCAGAGGATTATAGTTCTGTGAGCTCACTATACGTACAACCAAGAAACCTCCGTCAGATACATACAAAAATGCATTCAACGGCAAGTGATTGTCAAAAAGCCGCTGGGATAATTTAGTTCCAGAATCATTGCACTGGATGCTTCGAAAATTCGGATTGCAGTAAATATCACTTGACATCTGCATATATGCCATTTTCGTTTGGAGGAAGCTTTAAAGGATGTCTGTTTGTTGCTGCGAATTTCCTGTTGATGTACGTTTATTTCATTAATTGTTATACTATGGAAACATCGACTGAAAAGCGTAAACTGAGATTTACCCGTTTCAAATATAACAGAGTGGCACACAAGTCCGTACTAGATCCACAAGGTGATTACACAACGTGTCGCGCTCGTTGAGAGCGAGACAACGAAGGGTCGCACTGGTTATGTTCACACGAGTTCTCCTTAAAAATGTCCATACTGTTTCGGAAATTCGGATTTAGTAACACACTCATTAATGAACTGAATTCAAGCCTCTGCCAGAACCAGTTTTGTACGGAGCTTAACATAAGTATTAGGCCCGCAAAGTACGATGGGAGCTTTGGTTTGCTTTACATTCAGCGCTCGTTTATGCTTTTGATACTATATGCTCAGAATCGCTCCAACAGCAGAAACCGAAGGTGCAAAGCATATATGACGAGCTTTGTTTAAGTAACTTCCAGATCCAGTTGAGCCTTGTGAATATTGTGATAAAACACCAGTTTTTTACAACACGATGTCATTCAGTAGTATAATACATATATACGTGCCCTTTGGTAAATCACCCTCGGTTTCCCTTCACTCAGGAAGATGACCTCACCGAACAGTACACACGGTTCGGAAACTGCAGAATTTATCCTACTTGCTCCGACTGAAGGAATTTGTGAATAATATTTTCCACGGTTTAAATAGGGAGGAAATTTGTGAGTTAATCAGCGGTTCGTTTGGATGAATTCGCTTCATTCAGACGGGATAAAAATAACCTAGATCTCTGAAATATAGTGCTAACAATAACTTGAAGTTTAAATAGCTAAATTGGACGGTATCACATAGTTGGACTTTTCAATTATTGAAGTTTTTACTATTTGTATGTACATATATTCTCTGATATTGCCCAACAAACATTGACTGATTTTCCGAACATATCCCATTACTATCTCGTTTAAAGAACTCACTTCAATCAGCACTCCTGATATTATTTAACCTGCCTCAACCTGATCGCTCTTAGTAACAGAACACCTTCCGTTCTACGTTATTTCATCACGAATCTTCCTGTTGAAAGAACGATAGAATATTGATTATTTTCTCAGAAAATTCCTTGTTTTAAAATGCGCGTTCAAATAAGTGTAGCAGCAGGGTGAAAGCCAGACACGAAGTGCAAAATATCAAAGGAGAAATAAGAAATCTTAACTCATTCAGCTTAACTGAATATGCTAAAAAACACTTTTTTACGTGAAGAGCAGGTTTCTAAGCTTGCTAATTCTATGCGAACTTCGCAATACAACATAAAACTTCACCGATCGCAAAAAGCATTTTGAGCATTTCGAAATGATAACGCTAACATGTTCAAAATCGCCGAGGCGCTTGCGATTAAATGACAGAAACCGATCGTTTTCCAACGAAAGGACATGTTCATCACTCTGGCTTTGCCTTGGTGACCATTCACCCATTTGCGTTTGTTCGGTTGCACGTTCATAAAGGGAAAGCTTGTTTCAGTTCAGCACATGGTCTCTGTCGAGTCAAACTACTTACAGAAAGAAGGAATTAATTTGTGGTACTTTCATGAGTCCTTGGTAAAGGAATAATCTGTTCTTTCATCTGACACTTCACCTGTATATGGATAGAATTCTCCTCACATCGGAACTGATTGTCCCTGGTCAAAAGCATGGATATCTGCGTAGTCATGGGGCGTCATCGGTTGCCGGTTCAGAAAACTGTAGCCAAACTCTTATTCACTGTAGTGCAGAACAGTTATCACGAATCATTGCTAATCTGACGAAAGGGTCCAGTGTATATATGACCGAATCTCGAGCATTGATCTACGCTGCAACCCAAAGGAAAAACACAGGTCCTTAAGTTTTTAAACATTGCCGTTCTCCTCATTAAAGATACAAAAGCAAACCTACCAAGAGGTGACTCAAAAACTCGATTGAACTTCGCTGTGCTATCTTATCAGGTGAAATACTGTTACTTCTTTCATCATTATTACCATTGTTAGGTATCATGTCATAAATGAACAAGCAACCGCATTCGATTCAAAGGAATGGGTTTTATTCGAGAGAACCATCAAGTCACGGCACATCTCCTATCTTTGCGGCCCACTACAATGTACGCTCGGAGATCCATTCTCTCTTGTGGCGAAGAATCCCACCCGACTGCCCCAGCGCCGCTTTTATAGTGGACCATTTCAGTGTAGACCACTGTGCGTCGACGGATTAGTCGCCAAAGAATGTTTCGGTTATGCTGAAAGCAATTGCTTCAAGCAATGTCGGTCTTCTCTCAGGTCGTTCCAAGAGCGCGACGTTGAAGTTGCCCGGGAGACAAGTCTTCTGGCAAGTAGTCAGGTGGATCTTGAAGCGAGCGTGTACAAGGGTATGGTCCGTGCCGTTCCTGTTTCCAGTTTCTGTGCCGTGATAGTAACGGCAGTCTTCCAGCGAAGAGGCCCGGCGAGCACGTAACAACATATAATCCATCTGGTGTGCCGTTCGACCATCATTTGTACCTAAGTACCTATTTTCTGGGGTTCTGAAAACGAGTGTTGGCCACCACCAGCCGATTAAGGTCAGCCAGTGTGACTAGGCGTTCGCCATTTTCGCAACGTGGAACAAGGCCGAACTTTCCCAGAACATGCCGAGTATGTTCGCCTGATGGACCAGTGAGTGCATTCCAGTCTCCTGCGATAACGAGGATGTCGCGTCTCTGACTGCGGTTCACTGCACCTTGAACTTGGTTGTAGAGGTTGTCTTTGATAGGCTCTTCCGTATGTAACGTTGGAACATATAAAGCGATGACATTCAGGTTAAACGGCTTTCACCTGAAGCGCGCTATGGCAATCCTGGGAGCGACTGGTTCTCAGGCGGTCATGGCATTGCTATTAATGGCCCGGCCACTCAAGGCGAGTACTATCCCGTTCAAACCGGAGTTGTCATTTGGGCCGCTGTGGTAGGTTGAGCTGCTATGTGGTAGGTTGATTAGTTTTGTGCCACAATTAGACAGTCGGACTTCGGACAGACAATAGATGTCTACCTTTTAGTCGTGCAGTGATTGCATTGTGGTACTCTGCCTTCATATGTCTAGCAATGTTCCAACATTCCAGCAGGCTGCATGGATGCTTGATCTGGTGCATAGGTGGTTTAAGTTCCAAGCTTGTTCATTTGTCACCCCATCCACTGGGAAAGCGCAGGGCCCGTCGCTTTCCGGAAACGCCGTAGTATAAACGTACCATTATAAGACGATCCATGAAGAAACTTGGGAACAAGATACTAAATAACGTCCCCACCGTCACTCGGCCTTTGCTCGAGAGTGCATCTCTAACCCTTGCAAAACTAAGTACGACCTGCTTGGTAACAGCGTAGAATTGTTGGTAGCCGATGACCGTCAGAACAGTTCATACGCCTTTCGGATGGCTCAGCGCCAGCTCAGGATCCCAATGTGTCATAGAGGTATGCCGGTTGAGAGTATTCCTCAGAGTTGTCCTACTCGTAAGAGTAAGCAAGTACCAATGGGTTTATTTACTGGCGAGCCACATTCGCACACGTCGCGATGCTGTCAGCAGACACTTATAGCATTTGAACGGGATATCGGTTACCAGCCGAAAACTCCACCACGTCCTCTAGCATCGCCGCTGATCGTCCGCGACCGATTATTCAGTGAGGTTGC
>UZAN01040977.1:1528-21052 GCA_900618425.1 Echinostoma caproni
CCCCGCTTATTCCAGAATACCAGGCTTTCTGTTGCTCAAAATTGAATACGGAAATAAAGTACGAGGGACACGTTGCGAATTTCTTAAAGGCGTCAAATCTCTCAGGCCGGACCATATAGTACCGCACCACTCCTCTGCTCTATGCGTCAGGCTTTGGGTAGCCAAATATACCCGTTGTTAACCCATGGGAAAATCATGTGCTTCACCCATAAATAAATCTTGAGCTGATGTTTACTTATTAACGTTTCTGAAATCAGAGCGGTGTGGAATATGATAATATTGAAAACAGCAATATTAATAATAACTCGATTTTGTGCCAGAACCTCAGTTTGAAACAAGAAAACAATAAACAACCGTGTTTACCCTAGGGATAAAAAACCCTACATGTACTTACTTTAGTAAAATAGTTGTCCACTTCATCGGATACTTCACCTTCTTCGAAAAATCGTACCAATGCATCCTGCAGTTCCGGTAGATCAAACGAACTGTCCTGTTCACAAGCGCACAAAGCGGTGGTGATGAACGATCCCAGTTCACTCGCAGTACGTGTGTTTGGTCGTGCGTTTGACGGAACTATAGCCTGGTTCGGTGGAGTTGTGACCGCCTGTGAGGGGGGNGGTAGGGTGGGCGTATGAGCAGAGTAGCCCAGAACGGGATGGGCCGGATTCGTGGTTGAATGAGAAACGGAAGGGTTGTGTGGAGATGGGATCAGATGAATGGGATTCGGGATCACAACTTGCATGTCCGTGTCTGGTGGATTGTTTCCGGTTGACTGATCTCCCATTCCCGTGGGAGTAACAAACCCCGTGTAAGTCCAGGGTTTTGTGTAATTGTCGGCCACAGTATAATGTGAAACTGTTCGTGTGTGACAAAGATTTAGATACCGCGTGTTGAAATGGATCACAATACCGAAAGGTTACATTTTAAATACAGCCTAAATACATACAAACAGTTCAGTTCGGTTTGTACAACCATTAACCATACTCCATCGTGCGCCGGTTTTGGTTGCTGTCTTTTGGCTGACAATTTGGATTTACAGACAGGAAAGGTAGGATCAAAGACAAGCAAACCATTACACCTGAGAGGATCTGCTTAAGGGGGATTGAAACCTAATCGCGCATAACCACTCCTTCGTCCCGACTACAAGTAAAACCTGAACATGCTTTTAGGGTTAAGAGAAGAATCACACTAGTGACGAACAAAAATACCATATAAAATGCAAGTAAATAGCACCGTTTGGAGATATTTCTACCCAAGGAGAGCCGGTGGTCGCATCATGAATGAAGTGTCAACAGAAGCCCTGAATGGCATTTACCAACTTGAGACATCTGTGGCACCGTCGGGACATCTGCCTGTCCGTGAGGCATCGAGTGTATGCTGCGGTAGTTCAGCCAGTTTTGCTAAACGGCGCGGAAACTTGGTCATAAGGAAAACAAGATAAAGATAGACTGGTAGTGGTTGAACACCGCTGGTGTCTATGCAGCATTGCAGGAATCTGGTGGGGAAACTGGATTAGTATAGCTGAAGTTAGGCGCAGAGTTTTAGGGAACCGCGGGTTCCTACCGGAGCAAGTAATCGACCTCCATAGATTACGCTGGTTGGGGTATATGTTACGCAAGTCACCAAGTAGGTTGTCACGGCTCGCTATGTCTTCTGAGACAGTTAGTGGGTGGAAAAAGCCAAAAGTGGTTAAAGTCACCCTGGAATCAGGGTGATGCGAACGATAAACACGAAAATCGGTCATATAGGTCGCATATAGGTCTCCGGTCGACGACCTCAGGATGATTGTAACTGCTGCTTAGAGGCACTGAGTGATATGGTTGTGTCGTAAACAGTAGAGTTTGCGCCTCTTCTCCACTTTCTCTTTGACTCTACTCTCAACTTTCTTGTATTCCTCCTATTGCTTCATGCAGATGGACATCCAAAAGACAGCAACCAAAACTGACGCATGAAGTTGCCTGGTTAATGAAACTAAGATCCATTATTGTCCGGATGCGACGCCTCCGGTTAGCCCCACATCACCAGATTTTCAACTATTCAATAAGGCACTATCGAGGATTAGGTGTCGTCACTTATAATGAAGGGAGTTGATTTTACACTTACTTCATAATTTGTATTCTATGTACTACCGGTATTGTTCCCAGGTCACGTAAAGATGAGTTGAGTCACAGATCCGGTGGTTAACCGTCAGAATAAAATAACTTTACGCTTATTAATAAGCGGCTGTGAACAAATGGCCTCTTATCTAGATTGCGCGCGAGGAATTTGCTTGGATTGTGTGCCTCACTACAAAACACCGTGCAAATTCTGTAAACTTCACAGGTGCGTGGTGGTTGCAGCACGTCACTAAATAAGGCTACTGTCTCTGTCATGTTACAACTACGGGACATCGTTTTCCGAAAAGAGTGAACGGACAATTGTAGCATATTACCCTGCTATTTTGCAGGCTGCGCTCGGATTGATAACGGCTCAAAATTCATTGTCCAACAAATAGGAACAGGTGTCGCACTCCGGACTGCGCGATCGAGTAGAAAAACAGCCCGAACAATGCTGCAAATCGCTCCTTATCCAATTATCATGGAATTCAAAGGAAAGTATTCATTTATTGATTCGACTTCTCCAGCAGGAGAGAGTGAAGTAAAAGTATAGATATTGTGAGATGAGCGGCAGGAAAGGTAAACCCCCATAGTCATAATTGTATGTTTACTGCGACTGGCGATTCAAGCCCTACAGTTTGAAGTGAAAACCAAATGATGCTTGGAGTGTATCGGAAAATTGATGCGCCATGTGTTGTTTTATTGTGAACGTTATAGTGTTAATAACACAGCGATGTCGGTAGAGAAAACCATTTAGGAATCTTTCTAACATGACCCAAGGTCTCGTGTTATACGGCAGCTCAGCTGATATCATGATGGTAAAGTAAAAATCGCAAATGTTAACCAGAAGCATACTAGTGAGGTTCAGAGATGATGATTATCGAATGAAAAACTTCTGGTAGAAAGTAAAAAGATCAACTGACGGTATTTACCCCAAAAAAACATCCTTTCCCATAGACGCGGAGTAAGCGGTTGACTGTAAAAGTATTTTTTGACACTCTGGTCCAAAACGAATCCAGACGAGAACCCGAAAGGGTTTAAATGAATCGAGTTAATGGTTCATATCAAAACACCAAACAACAGCTGCAAAATGGGAAAAGCATTGATAGTGATTCCATGTTTTGTGGCTGCATATTCATTGGTTGGATAACTCTTCCGGATGCATAGCTCTGATCACTCTGATTACATACACGCAAATGAAAATCGTCACACCGGACCTACAATATGGTGACCAATAAGATTGGGTCACGTGTGAGTATGTTTGAACGTCAAACGGAGATGACGGTAATAGTCTACAACTGAACTGGTAGACATCTTCCAGTTGACGGAAAAGCGATCGATTGAACTAGTAACGTGCCAGACTGTGCCCCAGGACACAAATGCCTGTGACGCACGTCACGTTCCTTTCTAATTAGTCAGTCCAAAACCCTTCAACTGGCTTTCTCTGTTAGACCCCCGCGGAGTGTTATCCGGTATAAAGTTATCCACAACACCAAACGGAATATCACTTGAAGTTGTGTCATTGCTACTCCTCGTACTTCTTATCTTATTTGGTCATTATGACATGTTACAACCATTTCAGCAGATCACCTATCAGTCAACTGTATTCGAGACTATAACAGTGGTAAAGAAGCTCATTGGTTGCGAGTGTCAGCTAATTACTGTATTCGTGTTATTTTAAAAACGTGTGAGGGATGATCAACCAAACGAGTGAAGGATCGTGGAAGTTCTTCCCTCAAACCATCATCTCAGAGCATCGCTTAGGATGGTTGGGACAGGTGTTGCGACGTCTGCTCAGTGCCAATTTTTGCACGCGGTGCTCATGAGCGTCGAGCACGAACAGAAGAACAATGTGACAGGCTAAACCGATGCATGGTAAAGCGAAAGAAACAAGTAAACAGTTCTCCCGACTACATGATGAGGCGCAAAGTTTAACAAATGTTTCTATAGTTAGGAAACTGGAGATCAGGGGAGAAGCTGTGCAATCAGTTGTTCCTTTGAATTTCCGGCGCAGGTTAACCCCGGGCACCCCATGTCGTTTGACCAATCTGGGACGTCTTTAGATTGTGTATAACTTTTAAATAAATCCTAATTTTTTTAAATTTTTTGTAAATGTGTTCTTTTATTTGTTCAAGATATGGAAGTATATTTTCCTATTGTTTGTTTTAATTGACGTTGACCTTGACCATATCTGGATCTAACAAGTATCGTATTCTTCATGAATTCCAAGGAGAAGCTTGCATGGAATATATGCAAAATCGTGGATTATTACCAGAACAACGAACATGTTCATGCGGACGTATAATGAAGCTTCAAGAGTTTGCCCGCAGCCGTGACAGGTTTGTTCTCTGTTGTACTACCTGTAAACGCCGATTATCACTTTGATCGGGTACTTTCTTTGATAAATCTCAGTTGCCGTTGTCCACATTAATGGAGCTGATTATTTATGTCATTATGGATGAACCTGTCACGCGACCGGCGGCCATTTCATTTGGGAACATGAGGACGAGGTCCAGTTCAGGATGTGATTTGATTTCTGCGCACAAACTTTTCCAAACGACACTGAAACTTATTTAGGACATAGTACACAAGTTTACATGTGTAAATCCTTGAGACTACTCATTTATTATTGAGTAAATATTATTTTTGTTCCATATACGCGTGTTGCCTGGTTATGCTATTCGTTATACTACTTATGGTTAGTAGATTTTTGTATGCATAAATTTCACTCTATGGGGTACCGGCGGGTAACCTGCGCCGAATTTCCCTCCAGGAAGAAAATAAAAATATTGAAAATCGCTGAGAGGGCATCACTCTGGGGTGTAACCAGATAATGTTTTCATGTTAAAGTCATTCGATATATGAGTCTATTCAATAAATCTTTTTTTTAACAAGAACGTGGTCGATGAAAAACATCTAAGACACACGGTTGACACTGATTTGTCTTTCAAACCATTATTATGTACAGGTCGAATCGAAACTGAAGCAACAAGTCCCTGTGAAACACTTTTCGGTTCGTATGGGCAACAGCATTTATACTGAAGAAAATGTTTTTCAAAACTAATGATAAACAAGTCTTGGAGAGTCTTTATATCCGTGATTTTCCTGAATCTTTTATACTCAGCAGATGGAATAGTTCAAAACGTAGCGGATACTCCCATTTCGTCAGTCGTGGTTGACCTAGACCATGATGAGTTAAAAGCTAACTAAAGAGAATGGAACAGTTTTTATTAACAACAAATTAACATTGATAATAAGCAAGATGTAAAGTTTGTGTACACTAGTATTCGATTAGTCTGTTTTTGTTTTTTAGGACTTTTTTGAGTTTCTTCGGCGTCAAACCCACCAACTTCGTTATGAAGTCATTTTCTATGTTGTGCTCCATTACGTATCGCACTTTTTCCATCATTATTATGGCAAGGGTTGACGGAAATAATTTGGGATAATTCTTGAATCATTCTTATTAGAAATCATTGCGTTGTCATACTTGATACAGTTTGCGATTCTCATGTTCAGATCATTTATTCTTGGCACTCAAGGTCAGGCACGTTCAACTGACAATCATGCAGCCCAGAAACTACGTAAATCAAAGTAGACAAGATATAAATTATTGCCCATACCTAAAGCATTAATATGGGTGATAAATATAATGAAACTCTCTTTGATCATAAAGAAGATATTTTAGTGCATCACAATCGGCCAGTACTGTAATTAGAATGCCAAACTTTTGGCAACTATTGAAACGTTGCTGTAACCTCGACGATTTACAATGTGGTCCTGGTGAATCATCAGACAGCGGCCAAAATGCTTCCCTATCGGGTGCTGTTATACCCCCAACACACATCTGCCCATCCTACCTACATGTGTTCACACTCGTTTACTCAGTCATATGACACAACACACAGGCACGTGCACCGTCACATTGCTTACCAGTTATGCGACGCCGACACGCACTAGGACAAGGCAACCAGTCATACACGCAATAACCACGTTTGTCACCGCACCACTTTGACCCATTCACACATTCATGAACCCAGCCAATCAATGTACTTGACCTTGTGACGTTCGCCCATCAGTTTAGGTGACTAGGTTAAACACACAACCGTTTATACACCGGACTATTGCGTACGATCGCTGTAGATTGTACTACGTTGTTTATTTAAGCGGACTCGGAAATTCCTGATGTGATTGCTTCCCCCCTATCACTGTCCATTTATGCCAATTTCCTATTTACGTATACTAAATGTAAGGTAATTTCTTACAGAATCGCATTGATATTCATATACGTGTCCTGTACGATAAGGTGCTTACATTCTGCTCAGCTCAACTGGGATTGCGAATAATCAGGCGAGTGATCAGACCGAGATAAGAATTACGTTAAATGAGATCCATGGAGCTTACAGTTGCTTATCCGATTACATCACCTGACCTTATGCACTCAAAGGTTTTTGGAACAATCAATCCTTTTCCTGTGGAGTTGGTCTTCTACTTTTATATTTATTAATTTTTGTATGCTTGTACACGTTCGTTCACCATAATTGATTAATCGCATGTGCTATATATGTGCCTGTTTGTTTTAACTCAGCGACTGAGAAAATTGAACGAAATGTTAACGTCTCACGACATTTGTATTCTTTCTGTATTGTTGAAACAGTAGTACTTCTCCAATATAAAAGTTAAAGAAACATGAACTCGTGATAACGGTGATTGAACAACGGTCAGCAATTGCTACAATGCAATATTTTACATTATGTTTCACCAATGTCACAAACTTCACTTATAGATGTTCAAACCTACTGATAGTGCATATCAGTGGCTGCGGGAACACGCGCATTGAAAATTTTGGTGGCACATGCTTAGATGAAACACCAAACGCAAAGTCAAATCATTTTTACTCAAATAAAATAAAGTATGCTGACGGGCAGGGGATGCACGTGTTCAATGTGGTGTCTTATATGTTTTACCACACAGTCAATGACTATATGTGAATGGATTAGTCGTACACGAGGAACAAGTTGTCTGAGCTATTCAAAGTTCAGTTCAGTTTGGACAATCATTAACTATGCAATTTACGCGCCGATTTTGGTTGCTGTCATTCGGCTGCCCATTTTGATGAAGCAGTAGGAGAAAGACAGGAAAGTTTGAAATAGGGTCGAAGAGAAAATGGAGAATTTCAATGAACTAAGGTTGCAAAAAGAAATTGATAAGATGCACTGTTTACGACACTGAACCATATCACTCAGTGTCTCTAACCATCGGTTATAATCAGCCCGAACTCGCCGGCCAGGGAACCTAACGCGACCTACATGACCGAGTTTCGTGGTTTGGGGTTTTCATACCCTCATGCCAGGTTTCAGTTTGACCGCCTTTGGCTTTTTTCTACCCACCACCTGCCTCGGCAAACATTCTGCGCACCGTGGCAACATTGTAGCGATTGGAAAAGGCGATAAACCACAACTTTAGCTTAATCAAAGAAGTCGCCTTAGCAATACCCGTGCACTGGAGACGGGGAGAGACAGTATAAAGACGCTTTCCTTCTCCTTGAACTAAGTCCCATTGTTGATTATTGGGATTCCGAGAAATAAACTCTATTGCTGACTTTATTGTAATCATAGAACCAACTCTGGCAACCATGGGCGTGAACAGGTCGTTATCCTGACCAAACATCTTACCTCACTCTCAAATAATGTTTAACATTTAGGGAAGGCAAAAACAATCGTTCGGTTTTGAGTCAGCAGCTATTTTGCGCAACTTCGAAACGTCTTTCCCAGCCGGATGTCCCCAAAGCATTTTGTTGACTGCGGGCTTGGCACATCGCTCGATGGTCAGGACGGACTTCCTCTGTGAAATCCACATCACAGAATCGTCCACAAGATTCCTAATTGTAACCAATTTTCTCTATTTCCTTTATGTACTTGAAATAATATACAGTATTGATTTTGCAATTTGTTCAAGTAAAAAGCATTTTGGAAGAGCGCCGTGTGCAACATAAAAACGGTACACATTGATGGCAGGCATTAACCAAGTCTTAAAATAGTTACCAGGATATAGTTGGTGGGACTGATTTGTATCGGAACAAGGACCTGAAGCGCAACGTCAAAACAGTTAGTTAAACCGACTCAGCTAGAACAAAATATATGAAAAATCCTTGACAAATGTCGCGGTTGATTCACTATGACAAGTGTTGATTCTGTTCCCAAGAGTCATTCATTGTTCCTTCATTTCAATGCCCACTCTATCACTCCTTATGGTCCCGTTGACACTCTTTTCGTTCTGGTTATCGATTTCTTACCCACCGACAGCCTGTCCTTGTTCTGTACCGGTTTACCGTTTATCATTTATCGATTACCCAACCGCCCACACACGCGCCTTGACGACTGTCTTAACCCAGATACCTCACGAATCAAGGTTTGTAAATCAAGACAATAAATGTTAGTAGTACCGCATCGTAAGACAGTTTTGGTTTTCATTACGTTAGATCCAAGACTTTAAGCATCACGTACCAGCAGATTCATTACCGGAGGGGCACAAAAAAGGAAACAACACCACAGACCTGCTTGGCATTTGAAGATTTAATTCTGTTCACCTCTAACCTACTCTTCATCTCAGAAGTTATCAGATATTCAACGAGATATGATTTGATTTAGTACAGTTTGGTGGTGGACAGCTTTGATGTCGTCCGGTTCAATACCACGCCTAACCTATCGGGGCCTTATGTGGTTCGCCACTCCAAGTCTCGCGGATTAGGTTGCCGGTTAAAATCAATGAACAGCAAGTCTTCGTGACTCTGGGGCTTTCTCAGTCTGCTTTTCATCACACGAAAAAAATGTGCAATAAAAAACGTTTGGGTCCACTGGGACAATTTGGTACACATCGGTAAGATACATCTCCATCTCAGTCTGCAAGTGTATCGTATGGTCCTGGCTGCTTCCGTTAAGCAACATCACAGTTTCTTCTCCCTAATCGATTTATCGCTATCGTTCATTTGCGAGACTGCTAGTGGAACAAAACGGTAGACCATCCATTGAGCACCTGCAGTTTGCGTGGTATTTACGTCGTGAGTCAAACAATTGGAACAATCAGAATTGATCAGGAGCAATATTATGGACGATAGAAAGTACTTAGTTTATGATTTTTCCCAATCGAATTACTGGTGGTAACTAAGGTGAAATAATGGTGTCTTAAATAACCTAGTTATTCCGACTGCATTCTTAATACGACAGATGAACAATTAACCTTGTCTCACATGTTCATTCGGTGGACTCCGGTGAATTCTAAGGAAAACCTGTCGTGGCACTCGGCTTACAAGATACCTGATAGATACCATATACCTCTGTAAGTTGGATGGGCGATTCGAATGTGACAAGATCCGTGCTATCGCTGTGGCCTCGTAGCTCAGCTGGTGAAGCGCGCGCTGTATAAAAGTTCGGGCCGCACCCGAGGCTACTAAACTTTTCACAATTTCAACATAGGTCAATAATTACTTCACAGTTACCCATTATACTATCCATGCACATCGCCTTTATTGTCTAATCTTATTCACGCATTGTATTCCTTTTTCCTGCATTACGCTTAGTACTGTGTGTTGCAAATAGTAATCTGTTGTGAGCAATCTTCAAAATGTCTACCATTCTGGAGGCAGATCTTTGAGTTAAACGGAATGTATATGTAGATTTCTCATAGGATTGTCTATAACCAACGCGAAATCGCACAAGTTCCGTTCAGATGGGACTTACCCTTTTACCGAGAAGCAGTAAACCTGCGTCGGGGATCAACGGTACGTCACCAGATATCGCAAAATTGATTGATACATACACAACTTAATTTTAAACTAAAAATGGTTAATCGATTAATTACTTCACCGTGCTTCAAACTAAACGCACACAGGTGTGAGTGCTGGAAGGAAGTTTATGCAGTGTTTCATGTTTCTCTGTTCTTTTTCGATTATCGAGAAAATCCTATTTTAATGTCCGAAAGGAGTCAGTTTTTCTAGCAAAAATGTATATGAAATCAATAAAATTCACACTGAGGAAAGAGCGGGAAAGAACCTTGGAAACTTACAGGAATCATCATACGGTCTCCAGCACTACCGCCTACCGGTAGGCCGCGTGGCGCATGCATAAGCCGCACACGGCTAATAAGCGCACGTAGTCCAAGCGAGACCAAGTTTCTTTTCAAGGTCGAGTGCGGTGATTGGTTCTACCGATTAAGCTATCGATCGACTAAGTCCAGTTTGATTGGTTGGACAGCGACCATCCATTACCCTCCTTCTAAGTCAAGGTGTGCGAGCTGACCCGAACTTGTTCACACGCGTGTGGTGGATATAGCAACGAACAGGGGAGGGCACATTTGGATTCTGACTGGAATTAAAGTGTGTATTGGAGACCGGCTTATGCGAACCCAACGTGGGCAGGTTTGTTCTCGCAGCAAACTTTGACTGGTGTAAACAACACCGATAGGTTTTGTTGTTTTGTCAGGGCTCAACCGACTGAATCCACCCCACCGGTATTGTAGGCATACCAATAGCAGTAGAGCCGATAAGCAAACAAACATGCTGGTTCACGCGTGGTGAATAGTGTGGTGGACCAGTCGACAAAAAAGTGCAGCCAATTCATAACCTTAAATTATCATGACCGTTACGCTCCTCGGCATGACTGTTTCACAGAAGCACCTCCGGTGTTTTTGAAGGCAGGGAACAAAGTTAATTTCTTTCCGTTAACGGAAATTGTGTTTTCAACGTGAGTATGTGTGTATGTATGCGTGTGTGCGTTCGTGTGATCAACTTAATGTAAAGATCACTGATCATGTTTCATACTCTTTGTGACTAGTCCAATTGCGTGCTGTTTTTGTGCCCGTTCGGAGAGTACAACCTTCAAGTGAACAGTCAAAAGCTTGATCATGAACTGAACGCTTTTGCACATTTAGGACCGTTATTCTTGGACTATGAAACCATACTAAATTTAAACAAAACAGGTGAAAACTGCGTAGAGCAGCTGTTCCATCTTAGAAACCTGTACCATATACGACAACACATTAAAACTGAAGGGGAAATTAATGTTGCGGAGATCTGTTGAGTATTACTCGGAACATTCTCTGTATTTTCTGAAAGAGTACATTATGGGCGAAGTATGCAAGTGATGCAACCAATAATAACCTACTATGTTGTAACATATACAAGTGTCGAAACAGAATGAAAGGGTGATGTGAAAGAGTTATCTAAGGAAACTTCCAGCCTAGGTTTCTGCAATAATTTTCCCATTCTTTGTCATTTTTCAGAGAAGTAAACTCTCCTTTGGTTAGATGTTTCCAATCGGATAACATAACAACACTAAGTCCTGCGGAGGCTACCGTAAATCAAGCGCAACAAATTACAAGGGTTGCCACTGTGGTGATCATGTCCTCCAAACAGACGCCAGCCAACCTCTCACACTTTACAGTTACATGCCAACCAATCGGGAACCAACAGTATGAACTAATCAAAAGCCATACAGCTCAAACTGGAGTCCTGTGATGCGGAGAACATTAACCGCTATTATGTAATATTTGTTTGATGAATGACTTTATTTTTACATATTATTGAATACCATTGATTTTCCTCAATGAATGAACAGTTACGGTCATCCTGACTGTCGGTTTTCGAGAGAGATTTCGGCAGACGACTATCAGTAAAATTCCGTGATTCGACACCGATTGTCACTCCGATTCCCGATCCGTGTCTATGTTGATTACTACAATGAAGCTCAAAACCCGTCATAAAGAGGGCTGTTTGTTTTGAGCGGAAGCGAGCGCCACCCGGATGGATTCAGCGGTTGCATGGAAGTTGTGTTTGATAATTCCGAAAGTGAAGAATAAGAAATGGCGGAATGTATGAAAAGGGGAACAGTATTTCGGTCGAAGCCTCAACGACAGATGTTCTCTCACTTTACGGAGCGCATTTCAGCTCTCTGTCAAGGGAACCTTGCTCTTCGGTATAGCGTTCAACGAATTCCTATACGTACGTCTACTGTCCAATCCGAGTGTTTTATCATGATGTGAAGACATGGAGAATATGTCCATAGACAGTGAATAGTTCAGACAACAAAGCAGTCTCCGGGATTTAACATAATTGAGATTAAAAAGATCAGACATTACGGGATACGGATGGGGAATACCGTGGACGGTGCGCCTAAAAGATGTGTCAGGTTTCGCTGGTGTACGGTCACTCAATGTGATCTATTGATTTGCATTTAATCATGGGCGATACGACACATTTTCGCCGTACTGTTTTTCTTTTTCAATCATATTGTCATTCAAATGTGATGGAAATCTTTGTGATGGCCGACAAAGAGTACTGGATAGCTGTTTCGTTCTGTTCGGGACTCTTCCGCAGTGCGTATTTTTTGTGTCCCTGTCAAGACTCGAACCGCGAGCATACGGGTCGACGGTCATCACCTTGTGCTAATGGACTATTCTATTTTAGAGTATCAAGCTTAGATTAGCCCATTCCATTGTTAAGAAGCACCAAGTACTCTAGAGTACTTGCATTGTTTATGAAAGCAGAGAAATAGAAATTTCGTATTCGGGCCTCTGATTCCCGTTTCATCACATAAGAATGTTCATTGTGTTCCTTTTCTATAGAATCAGGTATTCTAAAGCAACGAGACTGTTGGATTTGTTAGAATTGCATTTCGTTAGAAAGAAACAGTACTAATCAAATGCAAAAGGGAAGTATCGTAAACAATAAAGCTCCCATTCGTTTTTTATTCATCGGTAACGCAAGTTAATATCCAGTGATCAAGTAGACAGTGTTTAGGTATATTTCGAAATATTCTTTTATTATGAAGATATCTGATGTCGGAAATGAGTGCATTTAAGATTCTACAGACTTAGTTGAATCTCGGTCACGAGGCAATTTTAAGCATCTCTTTCCTCGATGCCGCTGATCCAGTTGATGGACGTAGGATCGATCGCCGCCAGTGCGTAATGATGCAAAACATTGCAGCAAAAATATCGGAATACATATGGTAGACCTAATAAGTTGTGCTTTAATAGCAAAATCAGTTATCGATGACATCTGTGCGCTTAGGATGGTTAGATCTTTGCCTACTTGTTCAATTCCTGCGAATCTGTCTGAAGCGTGTATGGTTGAATTAGTTTTGTGATTAATTCACCTGGCTATTTCGATAAGGCACACTGAAAATTGTACCATTGCATGTTCAATAAAAGGAAGTGAAATAAAAGGCTAAAAAGATAAAAAAAGAAAATCCCTAGAACAATTCAAAGTATTTCAGGTTGGGCGATGAAACATAAACCGTGGTGATCCGAGCTTACGAGATGACGCGTACCCCGGAGCGACACGTTGCAGTTTTGGGACAACTGCGATCAATCAAACATCACGGGTGACGTCACTGCTTCTGATTATGTACCATAGGTAGATCGTACCAGCCAATCAGAGGCTGTGCGGCCCAGACAGAAGTAGAACGATGCAACTGGAACGCGCTTGGTAGAAGCCCGGATAACCAATGAACTTACTTTGTACATATTATTTAATCTCCGTTATTTCTTTCAATAAACGAACTACTACTCCTGTGGCCTTTTAATCGCATCTCAGTTACCCGGGCTATTGCGTGCTAGTGCCAGTGCGGTTCAGTGCTTACGTGAACCAGTCCGTGAATGCTGATCCTTGATTCGTATTCCGTGATCCCTATTGCGTGATTCGTATTCCGAGTTAAGTGCGTATTACTACTACTACAATCATTACATATACGTAAGAGGTTTGAGGAAGCTACCGCGTGGGATCGATCCGTGTACCGGGTTGAGATTTTACAGAAATCCCACTGCGGGGATGACTTCTAGCTCAGTTTGAACGCTCGTTAGTGGCTACGCACATCAGGCCTTCAACTCCGTTGCGGAATCTGAAAAAGGTAAATGTGCATGGTGTTTTGCTGCTCCTCTTGACTTCTTTCTTCCAATTTTCAGGAACACTCACGTGTTTTGTCACTCGGTTTGATTTACATCGTAACCACGATGGTGTGATGAATAGTACAATATAATAAAACTGTTTCGTGAATGAAGCTAAGGAAAAACGCTATGGACATGATACAGTCAAAAATGACTTCCATAAGTAGATCCTTGGACAAATTCTACTATTTTAGAAAAATGTCCTTATAGTGAGATGGTATAGAACAAACACTTTTTTATTCAACCACACACACGCATAGAGTTGTTTCGTTTTGGCGAAAGAGCACCGTTGCCAGCGAGATTGAAGGACATTCGAACGAAAAGTACGGAATGAAAATGGACGAAACTTTCTATTCCTAATCGATGAATACTGTACGTATCAGGTGCGTATGTCGGCATTAATTTGAGGTGAATCAGCCTCAGTACATCAATGTGACCGGCAGTAGGTCACAAAATGAAGGTAAAATGATTCGCTATACTGATTATCCACGGTTTTCCCGACTGCGGAGTGTGGCACTTTAGTGTTCAGTGCGTGATCAGCAACGTGTGATGTGTCCATGTGACCAATGTCAGAGATGAGGACAAACATATGTTATAATGGTGGTGGTGGTGGTGGTGGTAGTGGTTAATAATCACTGGAAAAGGAAGACGCATGTGTCAAAAAATTGATGGTGATCCTGGCTTACAGGATGACGCAAACCACAGGGCGACACGTTACATTTTCCAGGACAACTGTGATGAGTCAATCTTCCCAGGTGACGTCAGCAAAGCGCTTACGCGTTACAACTTCTCTATGGATGACGAACCGATAGTAATGACGGTACGGCCCAGACAGAAGCTGTACGATGCCAGGAATTCAATCACGTGATTCGTAGATGCCTGGATGATCAGTAAACTTCTTTTGTACATATCACTTAAACCTCATGATTTCTTTCAATAGACGAACTGCTACTCCTGTGGTCTTCTCCTTGCGTCTCGGTTACGTAGGATGTCGTTCAGTCCTTATGTGGCCTCCGTGATTTCTGATACGTGATCAGTGCATACTTCAACCACTACAATTACCCGAAGGGGGGCTCAGTACACACACATTCCTTCAAATACAGACATTGAAATTCTTTTGCCGACTAGTTTCTCGTGACCTTGAGTGTAAACCAACTGAGAAACAACAGTAATTAACGTTGGTCCTTACAATGTGCAGTAGCCTGATAAAGAACGCCGGAAAGTAAATTACTGGATGCGTTGTAATCTGTACGTGACGAACAGGTTGAGGTTAGTCGAACAAATTACGATCGCATGAGGTCAGCGTAAGTGCGTGTAAATTATCGTAATTAACAAACGACTGCCAAAATTTAGGCACGGAATGATTTCAGTGATAAGGTGATTAGGGCTTCATTGCCCCTCGACAAGGTTTGCTCATGAGGATGGCAGTCAGTCCGCCGTGCACCGAGCATGACTCCTTCATCAGTAGGATTTAATTCGCCTGGTATCAATCATGGAGTTTTCGTGATCAGTGGTGGTTTAATACTCCATTGTGTTGTCCTTCGGTCCAATGATTGTGTAACGTTGAACTTCATGAGCATTCTCAATCAGAGGTTGGATACCGACCACACACACCACTCTGTCATCCGATAATCATCTATAAAAGCTCCTATTTTCATTCATACTGGTTTAAGGTACTGAAGCCATTGGCTAGATCCCTTACTTTAGCATCAATTTACGAAGTCAGACAAGCTGTCTCTCTCAAGACCAGATAAATTGTGGCTATGTTCAATGTTCATCTCGAAATGTATTGCCTTACTTTCTGGCTGCCACTGCTATTTTGCCAATATACACTTCCTTTGTGTGTGTGTTTTGCGTCATGATGAACTTAGAGTTACACCCATCTTCCTCCGTGTTACGACTCGTGAAATCTGTCGTGTGTTTACCGGTGCCGGATTCTTTTGAGGTTCCGCCAAACTCTTGCTACTGTCAGATCAGGCTAAAATCCCTTTGTAATTTTGATAATAGTATCAAGGGATCTGGGACTTAGCTGTTCCGTTCTGCGTATTTGTTCAAATCACCTGTTGTTTGTGGTCTCCAGCAGGACAGTTCCTCTCATAAACTAAGATTTGCATTGTCACTCACTCACCACCACCACCACCACCACCACCACCACTACCACCACTACCACCCGTATGGATAACTATACGTCGCTTAGCAATCGCTTATTCGGGTTCACTTAGATAATCTGTGAGATATCTGGTCTAATGCTGACACAATGTGCGAATACCTTTTTTGTCGAAAATCGGTACAACACGTCAAATGAACCGGAAAACAGAGAAATTATCATGGCAAGGAACTGCTGCAACAGAAGAAGCGCCTAATCTGCTGTTTCATAATGTCATGGTCCTCATGATCGAAAGGTAAGAATCAAACAAAGTGGTATAGGAATCGGCAGTTTATCAATATTTGAATGCATGAAAAGCCTATACCCACTAGTCGAGGAAAACAGTACACGTCATGGTGTAAGTGATCGGCCAAAGTTGCGGGTTGCTGCCAAAACTCCGTGTTCTGGTGGTGTTTTTCGTTTAGACCTCTCTCTCTTTTAGACTGCACTATTCTAAAGAGAGACGAGCCCTCTGTAAAGGTCAAAACACTGACGGCAACGCTCTAACGCATTCGAAAGCATTGCTCAACTCTGGGTATACTAATTGATTAGTTGAGAACGAAACAACGACAATTGCTACTCATGTAGCACAGATCGATTAAGCGATAGGGATTAGTTAGTCATGTCAGTCCATTCACATAATCCGAGAATCGCGGCGAAGTTCGCGAATCTACTTATCGAAACATCCGCTTCTCATTGTCGGCCCAAATGCAATTTCTAAGCATTTTCAAATGACTCGGGTGATCATCCCGAAATTGCACCCGTAGGGTGCTAAGTTGCCACGACAACATTTCGCGTAGGCTGTCTTTTCTGATTCTCTCTATCAACCTGGAACATGCGCACACAATGCATCCCAAACAACGCGGTTTGAGCTATTATCAACTATATGAAAACGAATTGTAGAATGCGAACTTCGATTGACACAAGTAATCAAGAAAACCCCGTCAACTACCGTCGTTTGTGAACTCCGGGAAAATGTGTGCCGCGTACGGCGGTGGGGGAAGTGTGTTGGTGTTTTCATGCGGAAAATGTGACAAATTGTGGGGAACTTCACTGTCAAAAGCATTAAATTGTGGGTTGTTCGCAATTTTTCTATCGTGATTTCTCTCTCTACTGATAAATAAAAGGAAAAGAAACAACTTACGCGGTTTTGATTGACAGATCATGAGGTGTACTCCGTACTGTGTGTATGACGCTGAAGAAATTGGTGATTGGGTGCACTAAACAACGTCAATTACAAAGGTGCACGATAATTGTGGATAAAGCACATTTACTGAGTGCCAGTCATATCTGAATATGTCATTTATCAGTCAGCGCATTCTGTGGGGTGGTGATGGTGGTACTTAATTTACTTTACTCCGGCTAGCTCCTTGGAAAGAATCAGGCTGGCTCCACATATGATCATGAAGTTCCTCGGGAGTTTGCTTCGAGACTCGTCCCCAGGGTCACTCGGCGTTGTATTTTATTTTGAGGATGCCCCTCTGGCCTTTGCACAACCAAGCGCGAATTGCACAAGGCAGCAGGAAGTAATCCCTCGCCTCAGAAGTGAGGGGGTCAATGACTTTAGTTTTAACAGGGTAGTCGCATCGACCTTTGTCACGGCACCGTCATTTGGCTTATGCGGCTTTTAAATAGGAGCCAAGGTAATCAGCCTAGAATCCACCCTGGTAATGCCTCCGCTGTTAGTTCGCGACTGCTTATTTGTTGTATTATGTGCCAATGTATTCACAGCTAACCCTCATCCGTTAGAGTATCCCCCTATCCACAACCCGGGGGCGAGCATGATAGCATTCAGCTCTGTTTAATCCGAGGGTATCCAGGATGGTGGTGTTTGAAAATCGTATGTATGTGCTGAAATCAGTAATCAAACAAGCGAAATTTGTTTGTTATTCGAGTCACACAACACAATATGGGAATTTTACTCTTCATGATGAGTTCAGA
This sequence comes from Echinostoma caproni, assembly GCA_900618425.1. Lineage (NCBI taxonomy): Eukaryota > Metazoa > Platyhelminthes > Trematoda > Plagiorchiida > Echinostomatidae > Echinostoma > Echinostoma caproni. Next base: position 19,652 of record UZAN01040977.1, read on the forward strand.
TTTTTGTCATCTTGTGACGGCTATTGATTAGGTCTTGTGCGTACGCACACATACTGTAGGTGATTCATCAAGTCGGAAACTTACTGCTGAGTAAGAATGTCAACTGTGGTTCATATTTGCCGAGGGAACTGTGACGAATGACAGCGTGCTCACAACTCTTTATCTCTCTGACACTCGAATTGTTCTGCATCCGGAAAGGAAAGTCGACTGCTTTGTCCTGACCCTTCACATCAATTGTCAGCCGTTGCTAGGTTAACGAAACGGACAGCGGCGAATCGCATCTGGTCTACCATACAATAGCTGATAGCTGTGACTGACTTTCACAAGCAGAAAAATGTCAAAAGACTTTTCCCACCAGATGTACAGACGATTCAATGTGATGTGCTTGAATGAACCTGTGAGTTGTGATCATGCTCTTCTATTCGACACAGTCTCTTCGGATGAAGATGCAAGTGAACCAAAGCTTATGTTCTTACTCAGTAGTAAGTTTCTGGCTTAGTGAATCACTTGGTAGAATGTCGGAACTCGTTTATCTCTTGATTCCTCAAGTAGGAAATATACTGCTCGGTAGAAAATTCGACAGGGCCTCCTTTGCTCCTCAGTCTGGTGAAACCGTGCCAAATGGTAAAGCAGGACCGCCATTCGCAAACGGATTCACTTCCCCCCTCCTGTTGGAGTTGTGCGTCTGGCGCAGGCAGTCCAATCTTAGCCTACTCTGTATGCACAGGGCTTGTGTTCGACTATTAAGCCCAGTTTGCTTTTGGATCCTAGTCCCAAAGGAAAAGGTAGCACTCGGTCCGCACAACCCAGCCTTCTGTGTATTCAAGAGCAATTTGTGCAGGCGCTTAAGCTCCCCTAGGCAACCTCCCACACAATTCATAAAACAAACAATTACGATGATTGGACGACTCAAAAACGCCGAATATCTGATCACTGTGAATCTCACATCCGGTCTCAAGATGTAATCAATGATGATGAGAATGATGAGAATTTCCCCTTCCGATATAGTGTTCCCTTTTATTCGTGATATCATCTGAATAGTCCGACAGAGCACATTTTGAAATATAACAACAGAGTGACGAGTGAAATTCCTTTTCAGTGATNATTCGCATTTACGTCAATACATCACAATGTGTATCACCACTTTGAATTAAAATTCTCTTGATTAGGGTAGATCACATCACGTGACATGACATCACAGATTACTAGAATTGATTTGTTCATGAGACACCGCCCCCCCCCACACACACACATACCATATCAAGAGTAATCTCAATAATTGGAGAAGAGACCAAATAACTATGTGATCATATTGAACTCGGTTTCCGGCCTCATGATGTAGTCAATTCTACAGTAATCTGATATGTGTTTTTACCTTCCCCGAAAAGAAATTTATTTTGA
>UZAN01040977.1:24622-35387 GCA_900618425.1 Echinostoma caproni
TGCAAATTCAGACACATATAGTTTGCGAAAAGTCGCGACATCAAAAGAAAGGTAACGTCAATGTAGCCAAGAGAAGCTAGATCTACTCAGTGCGATGATCTCCCAGACAGACTTCAGTGTGTCCTATCCCCTTAATCCATACACTTATTATGATCATCTTACACAGTATCTAAACTTTTGCTACAATGTATGCTACCCTTAGTAGACACTACACTACACATTCGTTGTGACCGCATCTCATCTTCTTATCTGAGAAGATTACTTCGAAGCAAGGAAAGGACATACAAAAGCAAAGATCTCCGAGGATTGAAACACTTATCACTTGCTGTTCAAGGCCAGTTAAATAGACTGAACGGCATCGACATTTGCACACTCATGTATAACAAACACGTCCGGGAGACCTGAAATACCATCCGGCACTTGAGTAACCAGTCCGCAACCCTGTCTCAGATAGCGATGGACGTTTAGGAGCTGAATATAACACTTGATGAAGGAACCAGTTACTGGGAGACGGGGCAGCGTGCTATGCAAAATTCTAACGGACGCCAGGTATAATTTAGTACATAGTTTGTCTTTCAGTGGTATATCACATACCATAAATGTACTACACACAGACTATTTCACAAATCGATCAGAATTCACATATTACCTTGGACGTTCTTCCTCTACCTTAATCTCTACACTAGGCGTAGCGCAGGGTGCCATTCTGTACCCGTTTTTTCTCTTCTTCTTGTTGTATTTCATCCGTGCCTAATTTTCAAAATTCCCGGCTTTTTAAATACACCGACATTGTTATCGTCGGTATTTCCCACCCTGATGCATCTGTCACCACCATCAACTTCAACTTGGCTTTTCTAAACATGCTGAGTGGTCCACTGCATACAAATGAACTCCCAACCCTACTAAATGCGAAAAGGCCGGTCTCTTTTTGCTGAGCGAATACTGCCCCACAACAAACCTAGATGATCATCCTATTATCCAACACCTAAATTGTAGGTTTCTGGGTATGTTATTCAGCCAAAATGCATGCCGGGTTGAATAAGTTATTTATGTATTTCGATTGGTCAGAAAATTATCATTTCATGTCCCAGGCCGGAAAGTTTTATCCGTCCCTTGCTTCTCGATCCGTTGTCATGTTTTTACTGGCAGCATTTTTCCCATTTGGCTGTACGGACTCTCCGTACTCCGCGCAGGGATACCTGAGGACCTCAAGTTGCTTTCCCGAGCCTTGGCAACGAACCACAGACCAATAGTGCCAGCCGTACGGTTCAAACGGACGCTGTTAGATGTCAAAAATGCAAGCAGGCCATTGGCGAAGACCTGTGTAACCAATAATGACATTTGTTTGTACATCTTATCTAATCCTATTGATTTTTTTTTTCAATAAATTAACCGCTACCTCAATGGCTTTTTTTCTGCCTCTCGGTGACGAGAGATCCCAGCATATGACTGCTAGTGCGATTCCGGGACCTAGGCGTAACTGGGATTCATGCTCCATAATCTGTACCTACTCCGATTACTACAGTACAGTAGTACAATAGCTCTTCCATTCAGCTTTCAAGCCGGTCACCCTGTGCATCTGAAATACTGGATACGATTATCAATCCAATTTTACAGCCCTTTCGTTGTTGGTGGAAAATTTCAGGAATTAAATGAATTACAGTGACCACTTGTTTAGGCAAATTGGCTCCACATAAATGAAAGAAATGACGCGGTGGCCATCCTCGGACTTGGCAACACCTGGTTATCATCACCAATCATTACTCAACAGCTGTTTGATGCATACAGAATACTTCCTCTTAAAGCCGCATCCAAAACCAGTGGCGGGACTTTAAGATCCTAAACTGTTTTAGGGCCTGTGGCCTTCATGACCACCTCCTCCCGGAAAAAAGTGAGAAACTCTCAGGAGATAAAAAATATGTATAAAAAGAATTAATGTCATTATTAGATCTGTGAATATGCATGGTATATATATTGAAAATCGGTTCTCGTAGCTCAGGTGAACTGAATTCCATTTCGCCTGCAAACAAATTGCCAAGCTCGGCGAACAGGCGAAATGGTATATATATGTTTATAGTAATCTAATATTTTACGGGTGAATTATTTAAATTTTAATACCCAGCATTGGGTTGTAAGTAAAAAGTTACTATGAATCCGATGAGTGAAAGATTTTAATTTCAACTCGGATTATCGCTCTGTTTCAATTATTTTGATTGAGGTCGATAACAGAGTATCAGGATTGGATTAGCTCATTCGTTTGTTAAGAAGCACCAGGTACTCTTGATGTTCTTGGGTCAATAACAATTTGATTCAATGAGAAAACCATGAAATTGTAAAAGTAACTTTGAATTTTGATTATATAAAACATAATTTAGTCCAAGCCAGCTTGCCAACCGATCATGGCTACGCTAATGGGTTGTTACACATCAAGGAACACTTGTGAAAATTCCTCATTTGACTGACAGGCAATGCAAATGTTCTCAAAAAGACATCTTATGTAAACTACCTACTAACATGTACAGCAAAACTACATCACTTTTCAATTTTAGCACCATGAGTATCTAAATATCAGTAGTATTTGTGAGGCATTTGAATGAATTTGGCCTTGGGATTTCATTTGAAAATCACGTGATATCATTTTTGCAGTGACACAAAAGTGTAAATTGCTCTCATTTTTACCAGCAATATTCGTGCCCTTTGTAAGGAAAAACCGATGGAGTTGCATAGATTCCACAAAATCTTCGGGTCGTTAGGCGGAAAGAATCATGGCCGGATGAATAAATACCCAGTTAGATTGCACACTTGGATGGATAGGTATAATTTCTATCGTGTTGACCGCCCCTCGATTGCCTGTAAATGAGAAGAAGCTGCTCTCAGGCGTGTGAACAGCGGCTGCCTTAATCTGCGAATATTCACCGGATAAAATAAGTTGCCACTTCATTGAATGAAAGTCTAATTTGTTCCAGTGGGTTTCGCTCCGAACTTCTCAGAAAGATTTACTTGACGCTTAACATCTGAAGTGAAAACGTTTCCAGATATTTTTCTATCTTTATGTCAGCACGAACAGGTGGTTCGCTGAATATAATTTTTGGCGGTTTTAATAGATTTTCCTCAACGCATTGGGTCTTCAAACTCTGGTACTTTGTCCTAGCCGAGTTGATACACCGCTGGGCTTTGTATTTTCAAACAGACCGCAATTTTTTAATGTCCAGAAACATGATCCTGTAAGTAACGTTGATCATTATTTCCTAAAACTATTTCCGATGGTATGTAGAAAGACTAACTGGTACACAATGTTAAGAATGACATCCAAGACACAGATTCAAACACAACTTTTTAAGATGGGAAACGAAACGTGAACTGAAAAGCTAGGAAGCACTGGACAGTGATTTCGACCTGGTTGGGTCTCATCCATGCAGTACGAATCCATCGACCCAACTGGGGAACGAACCCGGAACCTCACAGGCAGAAATGAAGCATGCTACCCACTCGGCTATATACATGACGAATTCCCAATTGAAATTGAATCAAATCCTCCATTACTCACTTGAAACTGTTTTTGTCTGTAAGAATAGATATTCATCACCGTCACTCAAACAGGTGCACTTTGGAAAAGGTGAAACCTACAGACAGGATTAGATAATCCACACTCAAATGCTTAGAAGTTTGATCGAATTTCAAGTTATTGGTATACATAAATTGTACATAGATACCATCTTGAGAAACTTCTGTTGTCGGGGCATGTGGAGAGCTATAAAACGCTTTTGTGGCAGAAGAGATAAGCATAAAAACCGAAATTGTCGATATTGAAAGACTCAAAACGGAGTTTTACGCAGTTTTGCGATGCATAACTACGGCAGACTCCGTTAACTCATACCGTAACCAAATCGAGAACTTATCACTGTCCTCCGATAGCTGACAGAAGAGTGTGATGAACAAAGCTACCGGTTTGGGCGAACAACCATCCGAGGTACCCTAGTTATGTGCGGAAACCTATTTCCACCATACTCATTGACTGTCTGATAACTGAAAAAAGTTCTAGAGATTTGGAAACTGGCGAATATGACCCCCGTCTGCCGAATTTAGCCCGAGAAGTGTTATCCCATCGTCTGCACGCCAGTCATGCTCAAATTATTTGAGGGAATTTCCCTACTGTGGTTTATCACTGAATATGCTCAAGATGACCCAAATCAATTCACATTTAACTCTAAGCGTCTCACGCTTGATGCCGTCCACAAATTGATCCGTGATTGTTTCCTAAACCGACGATATGTCTGCCGACAATCTGCTACTGGTCTGGCTGCTTACGCGGTTCTGCAAGATGCACTTTTTGAATGTATGTCAAACAATTCCCCATTGCTTCCATATGTTCATTGACTGCAAGTGTGCCGACGATCTTGTTTTAGGATGCAATGCACCCACCCCTGAAGTGGTTTCAGAAATTCAAAGCATGCTAAGTGATGTGAAACAGTGTTTGTTCAGTACCCTTTTATTGGATGCCTCAGAATATCAGAATGTCATGCTTTCCCGGTGGACCAATGAACTATATAAAACCTTCACAAATAGAATCCCCCACCCTTTTTGCCAATCATGAATCCATACCGCCATCAGTTGAAGATAAACTATTTCAGTGCCACATTTTCCAACGATCTATCCAGGTCTCTGCCCGTTCAGAAAACATTCTCTAAAATTATATAGCTTTCATATTTCACGTTTCATATTTCACACTCCGATTAAGAACACTTCCGTTGCTCACAAGCCAATTTTTACCTTTGTGATTGCATGCATACTACCCTACTGGTTATACTGATCCCCAGAGATTTTACCTATCTTTTGGAAACGGAATTTGCTTATTGGCAAGATCTCTTAAAACATCTCGGAATACAGTGGTATCGATAGACATACACTGGTTGACTGAATCATGAACAGGTACGCAAAAGTTCGGGACGATTTCTTTGTCAAAATACTCTCAGATACGCATCACTCATTAAATAACTAACTTTTCTAAAGCTGTTTAGACAGCACCTGTTGATAGGGAGAAAGGTTCCACAAGGTGACGCGGTTCCTTGTTTCATTAGCAAAGCCGATTTCTGATCATTTTCATTTCATTTTGCCTGGTTTTGTAAATTTAAATGTTGAGACTTCGCCCATCCGTGTGCATAAAGCTAGTTTCGACTCGACTTGACCTAACTGCTGTGGCCTGCAGTCAAGGGAAATGATTACCGCACATCACATGATTAACCGTTTCCGCCTGCCCTCGCACACACACACGCATGTCATGTCCGACTTGCTCTATTTCAAGGTCGATCCACCTCAGCGAATCAGAAGTCAGTATTGATCTGTCCGTATGAATTGGTCCCTTCACTGTCCAGCGTAACGACGTTCTCGTTTGGTTTGCCGCAGTTTGGCCTGTCTGCCAGTATGCGTTTTGACGTGTTATTACCAAAGTCACGTGCAGACCACGGCTCTCACCAATGAGTGGTCACAACTTCTGCATTTTTGTGCTTCGTGAGGTCCTTCCAGGTCGTAACGGGACACAGACACTTGATCCAAATGGATAGTGGTGCTTGTGTTGTGCGAGCGATGAACATGGAGCCGGTAGACTAACAGCACAGACTAACATGACCAGCTTTTTGTCTTTGCCGTTTGAATTAGTCACCACCTCGCAAACTCCATCTGTCCTTCATAACGTGGACTGGCCGTGCTCCATGCGTGCTAATCTCACCACTGATCTATGCAGTATCCCGTGATTGTGTCGTGAGTAAACCAACATCTTGAGGGTTATATATGCGGGTAACCGATATGGGATTTTATATGATGCAAGTATTCGGAGAATTGATGCAAACTTTGTAAGAACTCATCTGCCACTTTTGCCATGCATTCATTACTCGATGCGTGCCATTGTCACCTTGTGAACGACCTATAGCGGTCTACTTAGCATTGGATTATCAACAGATGGGCAGGCATACGGTGTAGGTCTAGTGGATGTGGTTGCTGTTGTTGTCATAACAGTCTGGAGGGATATGAATTTCTTTACTTGGTTCGGATATCCTCGAAGCTTTGGTTGTCCACGAAAGGCAAACTCAAGTTATAATCATTTCACTTGCTTGCAATACATCCGTCCACTGCTGCAGGCCTACATGGCTTTTGACTCCNACTCCAGCACTCCTCAATTTGTTGCCGGTTCCTTAGGAAGACAATCATTTCACACTTCTGACTGTTAGAGGCCAGTCAAAATCAGACCAACAGACAAAGCATTCAAATCTTCCGTCCTCTCCAAAAGACATTTTCTCATAACGATAACATCGTTAGCCATTGAATTGACTGAAAAGGCTGTCCTCAAACGTCTCCAGTAGTCTCAAGACATTTCCAATGATCCACTACAGGTTGTTTGCAAGTCTATCAGATCTACTTTGGATTACGTTACAACCCTAACTCATTTTATCACTGAGATTTGAACATCTCGTTTAAATCTGTTCGGTGTGTTTTTCCTGACTGATCTTCAACATTTGATTGCATTCCTTGATCAACGCTGGTACAGAAACTGCAATAGGTTGAATGCACCAATCAAATGTGAGCTTAGTTATCCCGATAAAGAACAAACCGCTAAACGTGGAAATGCTTCATCTAAACGCTTAGTCAACAACTCCGGAGTTATTCAAGGAGATGTGCTATCCCTATAATTATCTGCCACTTATATTTGTGATCTTCCATATGTTTCTCCTACAAGTGCTTTGAAATTCACAAATAATTTTGTGCTGTGCCAACCCATTTCTTCTTCGACCTAATCTCCTACACCGCCAGTCGTCCTCAACTTCAGTTCCATCCATCCAATTGGGGCTAAGTGTAAAATCCCAGCGAATATTTACCTAGATCTGCACACCCTTTATTGTCGTCAAGTTCCACAGTAATTGATAACAATCATTTATATGGGTTTAACTGTGTCAATTATCTTGATGTGAATAAAGATAGCAATCTGTGCTGGTCAGCCCACATGCACAGCTGCATTGGCAAACGACGATGCTTATTATTTCAAATTCGAAAACTTGAACAGTTTCGCGCTTCCCTGTTGGTTATTCCTACTTTTGTCCAAATGGTTGTTTGGCAGATTGAAGTGTTTTATGTTGGGTTTGTGAGAAGTTCAGTAGCTCAGACGAGATTCTAACCTACGCATTGACGCCGCTTTCGCTTTCGTACGATGCACACCCTACCAGCTAGCTACGAGCTACGAGGCTACACTGATAGCACTGATCTTTTCGCATTCGAATTACCCGTCCAACTTACAGAGGCATGTGGCATCCACCAGTTAGCATGCAAGCTGACTGCCCCGACAGATTTTCCTTACAATTCACTGGATTTCATCGAATGAGCTTCTAAGACAAGGATAATTGTTCAACTTGTTGTTTGGCGGCGTCCATGCGTGGGTTCGAATCCCACGGAGGCTACTGAACATTTCGCAATCAACATAGAAACATCTCATCTCGTTGGAACTTTCACCGCAATTCTCCCTAAACCCTCTTCTGCACGTTTACTCACAAACAAAGAGAGGAAAACAAGTGAACTTCGTCCTAACCTTAAACTTTGAAATTTCCCTATCCTGTCTGTAAACATTTTTCACTTTATATGTTTCATGTTGCGGTTGGCATGAATAGCTTTTTCAATGAAATATAAGCTGCAGTGCTTGGAGAATTTACACAATGCAATAGAAAATCATATAATACAGTGCAATGTGACATAGGATGTGTAATCAACAGAATACAGTAGATTGAAACCCAAAACACATGCGTCCATTGACATCGGATCGACGCAATCAAAAACAAAATAAACCAAATGGTTTTGTTTTTTATCAAAAACTCACCCATAGCACTATTTGACCAATCAGGTTCAATCCACACCGGTTGCCAGTGGTCATCGTTGGTATGTGAACAGGAAAGACAAGGGACTTGTGAATTAGCCGGTTCTTGGTGGACAGGAAAATTATGTGCACCACTCAGATTTGGCTCGTAAACACTGTCCGACGAGGCCCAACCCATTGTGGTCGCTGTGTTCAAATTGGGCGAATAGGGCTTGTGGTACTGGGGATGTGATGAAGTCACCATACCCGGGTGGGAGAACATCATGTTATCTGGGAACGTGGGATTCGCGTTCTTTGAGGGAACTTGATTATATTGATTATACATTGTCTGTAATTCAAACAAGATGGGACGTTTGTAGTTGACTGAGGATGAGTGAAGTTATATTTTATCTCACTAGCCACTAAGGAATGTTTTTTTAGCAAATTCATTCACTTATATAAGTGTGGGCGATCGATCGGTGTGGACAGAATATTGAGAATAACTAAATTGCACATAAGGTGCCGTACAAACTCATTGCTGTTCGAACTGAATTCCGACTGGAAACATATTTGATATCCTATTTTGGACACCGCGGTGTGTATTATTTATTCGTATAGAAGTGTAGTGAAACGTTTCAGGAACTACATTGGTGTAGCGGCGGATGGATAGAACAAGCAGGGTAAAAGGGCTGACATTTAAACCAATGACCACATTCGTTATGTGCACCGGATTTTTGCTTTCCGATGGTCTTCGGCTGCTAGCCTAATCTCAATTCATTACACAAGTTCAAGTCCATTCCAGTTCACTTTCGCCGTAGACGAAATACTGGAGCACACTCTGAGTGCTCTCCAAAGCGTAGATATTGAATGGGCAGCTGGAGAAAAATTGGAGTACGCTGAAGACATTGTTTCTCTATTCAGATGTATGTGGGCTGCTCAAAGCGCTCTTGGCAGACTAACAAATTCTGTGACCCCTTTCTGCACGCGCTTTGCACCTTCAAAGTGCAAGATGATGCTTCAAGACTGTTTGTCGTCTAACCCTGCTCTGATGCTTGATTGTCATGAATTGGCCGCAGTGGAATGTTTCATCTACTTAGCTAGCAGCATTTCAAATGATTAATTAATTAATTAAGCAACCACCCGCGTTTCCAAGGCTCGAGCAACTTACAAAGGACTGAAATAACATTAGTGCAGACGCGATGTTTCTTTGAAACTGAAAGTACGTGTATGCTGCGCCAGTGTGCGGTCAGTTCTGCATTGTAGTTGCGAGAAGATATTCGGAAGATATTCGTTGTCTAGAAGTGTCTGACTGCCGATGTTTACGCGGGTTGGATGGCGAGAAAGCGAAAGCAGCTCTTAGATAAGGCATCGCGTATTTGGCAATGCTTTCATGAGGAATTCGTTGTCCCATCAAATTCAGATTAGTCGACTTCGCAGGATAGGACACGTATTGCGCATGCCCAGTCATCGTCTACCACACCGCGCTTGTTCGCAGTTGCAGCTCCTGGTTGGAATAAACCGCGTGGAGGTCAACAGATGACCTGGAAACAAGTCACGGAGGAATACACAGAACGATCATGTAGAATCGGTGTCTCCCGTCTTGCAGGTTGAAGCCCGAAAGACTCTGCAACTGGTTGATTGGACATACTGAAGGAAATGTCAGCGAAACGAAAGAAGTGGCATTCTTGTTGTCATTTCTTATCAGGTCCGAATGCTTAACTACACGGAACGCTCTCTTTTTATTGTTAGTGGTGATTTTAATCATGCAGATATTCATTTCTTCACAAATTTCTCGCATAAGTGGTATTCCTTATTTGCTCTTGCACCGATAAACATTTTACCTCTTGCGATAACTTCTGCAACAATATTCTATCAGACACCACTCACCCATTATACACAGAACTTACACAATGTATATCTAATTCTGTAACTGGATGTCATTAGAAATTGGTGTGGTCGTACCACCGTTTGTACGTCATTCCCTATCTTTCGCAACTTCTGGCACAAAAGGCACCCGTTAGAGAAAAGTTTTTGAATTTCATACGCAATTAATATTCCTTTTCAAACTTTTACTTCATTCTCCTTTGAATTTACGATGCTGTTTTTTCACATTTTCTTTGTGATTGTATGCGATGATGAGGCTGAAAATTCATCCATTAGGATGAATAATGCGTAATTGACTTGACTTGACTTGACTTGTATGCACACTTAGATTGTGTACTCTGTGTTTACCATGGAGGTTCACTTTCTTAACCTCCCTCCAACTAGGCCCCATCCCTCTCCATCTTGTGCTTCATCACTTGATTTGTGTACATTGTAAGCTTGGCAGCGATCAGTGAAGTTCGCTTCACTGTATCTCGCTGTACAATGATGATGATGAGGAGGATGACAACCGGAATGGAAAAGCAAACGAAACATCATCATTGCACAACGCATGAGCAAACAGAACTACAACAACATTGAATGCCATACAATGCACAAACAGATCTCGTGATTACATCGCTCTGGGTGGTGAATGTCACTCACCTGTGTTTCGGTTACTGCTACGTGGCAAAGTCACTGTACTCCCGGTGCGAGGTGACCACACGGTATGCTGTTGACACAGTCCAGGTCAAAATACGCTCCTCACCTTTGTCAAGGATGATTTAATAAGTGCACAATAATGGAACACAATAACCCATGAATCGATTCATGTTTGGCAATTTTGAGTCCTATTGGTTTAGGAATGTCACCAGTGACGAGCCTTCACATCCAATAAGGTGCGAAGAGGTGATAGGGGGAGAGGTGCATCTAGCATTACATGTAATTATCTTGGTGCATACAGCCCCAAATGCTATTCTCGGTCTTCTCTATTCTAAGCGGCGTGTGGGGGTGGTAGTGGTGGAGACAAGTATTTCACAACTGTGGTGCAATGATCACACGACTGGCAAA
>UZAN01040977.1:43235-63330 GCA_900618425.1 Echinostoma caproni
AGAAGAAGTATGTCATCACATTGGGCAATCAACGAACCATTCAATGCGGACAGGTCAACACTGACCTCTGATTCGCTGAGGCGGATTGACCTTGTAACAGAGTAAGTCCGCATGACGTGCGCACATGCGTGTGGTGGGGGCCGCAACGGTCAGTCACGTGATAGTCACATCTCTCCACTGCAGGCCACAACACACACCAACCGTCAGTGTGAACATATGATGTTGAAAAATGTTCAGGGGAAGCACGGGGACTTTTCAGTGTACAAGGTTAGAATGAAGTTCACTTGTTTTCCTCTTTCTGTTTGTGAGTAAACGTGAAGGATAGGATAAGTGCATTCCGAAAAATGTTTCAGCGAGGAGGAATTTTTTTCGGAATTCAGCGCTTGGAGGTAGGGTGAAGACAACGTGTCAGTTCTGTGTCCACCGGATGGATGATGAGGGTCTGCATGAATACTCTCCGTTAAGTTGATACAAAAAGTTGTATGCTACTCTGACAGTTTCTCGAATACCTCGTTCACAGAAACAGAAAAAACAAGGCTAATATAACTGAGTCAAATGCGAAGATCAGTCAAGCCTTGTAGGTATGTGGCAAGTCAGCCCGTAACCTGCATGGAAGTCCTGATTTGATGGGAGGCTTTTGATTGGAGTTAACCGGTTGTCATCTGTGTCTCCCTTCGTCGCTGTCGGGGCAAATGAATTGAGTGACTATCACTGAAGACAACTCCTGAACAAAGATGAATTGGCAGTTCAGTTCAGCCGTGGTATGAGCTGGTTGGCACAGTGGTAACGCGCACGCCTTCCATGCGGTGGGTCCGGAGTTCAAATCCCGGACGGAACGATGGATACGTACTACCGATGAGCTCCAATAAGAGCGAAACTCGAGTCTAGTGCTTCCTAGTGTGAACTGGGGATTGTGCGTGAAGGTGAAGTCCGAAGGATAGTCAGTCAAACCAATCAACAATACTAGTTGGACCGTTGTGCAAGACTTTGAAATCTTCTTCACGTAAGCCCTGGAAATAACTAGGGAACAACTGAGTAAGACAAAAAAAACACCGGTATACAAAAGTAGAAATAACTGAATGGGATACGGGAAACCGTCTGAGCTTTCGAATTTGAAATAACAGGCACCGGTGTTTACCAATGCAGTTGGGGATGTGAGTTGAGCATGGCAAATTGCTATCCACATTTACAACCAGATCAGATTGTATAAATGATTTTTATCGATTACTGTAGGATCTGTCGGGAATGAAGAGCGTGTAGATCTTTGTAGATATTTGCCCGATTGGGTGGGGAGGGAGAGAACTGAATTTGAGAACGATTGTCGGTGTAGAAGCACAGATCGGAACAATACTGTCTGCCTATTTCAAAACACACGCTAGACAAGGACATCAGGAATACCATAAGTATAGATGGAAAATAAGTGTGGGGATAACATAGCAACTTGAATAACTCAAGAGTTGTTGATTAAAGATAGAGATGGAGCATTTTCGATTCTTTGTTTGTTATCCATCTACTGATGGAATATAGTATACAAGATAAAAATTGCATGAGGGCATTCAATCGATTCCACTTTCCGTACGAGCATTGAGCGAGAAATAGAATCAAACTCTGAAGATTGGTCGAAAAAATACATCAAACCGGTTTGACGAAGATGTTCAAAGACTTAGTGATGATGAATCTTGGTGGAGACTGTACAAAACGTAAATCTTATCGACTTGTATGACACCATTAATCGAACATTGGGAATGTCTATAGACTGCTGAAGGCATTTCGGGACAGCCTTTTCAGTCGAATTAATGGCAAAAGATGTTCAAGCTATGGGACAAATTCGTTGGGAGAGGACAGAAGATTTGGATCCTTTGGGGATTGGTATGATTGTGACCGACTTTAAACAGTCTGGGACAGAAGTGTAAAGTGATTCGATTACAATGAAGGTGCTTGTCCCATCTAGCGAAACGCACCAAATTTGCAGAGTGCTGGAGGTAAACCATGTTAATCTGCACCTCAGGGCAAATGATAAATACTTAAATTTTTTGGAGCGTCACAGTTTGACAATGGTTCCACATTACACACGCTGTGCGGTGAGTATGCTGGAAGATCGATCGACTAATGGCGTAGGAATGCGGCATTGAGATCTTCAACATCCACATTCAGCTTCGGTCGTACTTTCTTCCTTCCGAGGGGAACTTTGTTAACTTGCTACAGGTTTTTGTTGTTTCCAATCCCTAGGAGTCCATTGGACAATAGTACGGCTAATCTGCTACTTTTTTTACACCTCTGAAAAGCGCGGTCAGGTTTCTGATAGCTCAAGCACTACGGTCCTTGTGTGTACATTCTTTCAGCTTTATAGCAACTTGAGTAGCAGAGATGCAATCCTTCCGTTGGACACAGATTTTTAACTGGACAGCAGTAATTATACATGAGAATAATTAGTTGAGTGAATAGGTGGACGCACGGGAATACAGACAACGGAAACGATGAAAACAATTAAGAATTCCATCTGAAGAATTCATTGAGAAGAGAAACAATTGAGGGTGAGAAGTTACCAAAGGCAAATCTAACTCAGAGAACGATTTATCGACCGATTATGATTGGATTTCAAGTGGAACAAAGATTAAACAGTACAAACTGATGAAAATCGGTGCCTTTAGTACTAAAGAGAAAAGGGGTGGGTGTTTGGTAATTATGCTTACCATTATAGAAATGTCTCGTGCGAGAGAATAACACAAAACTGACATAAATAATTATAACACACGGGGTAAGTACTAGTATGATCACAGTTCCAAGCAATCATGCGGTGAACAGAAAGTTGAAATGAGTAAAAGAATGTCATACGATCTGATTGCATACAGGAAGGTAATCTGGATACGTTCGTGAAAATTGTGAGTAAAACGGGGAAATCATGGGCGATATTGCACAGTTAGGCATTCGTTACATTTCGAGCAGCACTGACAATAGCTCAACAGAAAACGCTGACATAAGTGTTAACTGGCAGTTCAGTGTTCTCTCCTCCGGGTTCCTGATGCTGTCGGTGAACTACAAACCGTTCATCCAGACTGGAGTGTCATCTGTATCCGTATTCAGACAGGATTCCTATACACAGACTACACACGTGGTCAGATGAACTCGGGAACGGAGAACACGATAGTTCAGTCCGACAATTTGCAAACAGTCAGCAATGGGGAACCAGTGATGTTAGACAAACGGGAGCAGCTTGTCAGACCGTGTACTTGTGTTATTTGGTGTAAGCTGGATTGTGAGAAACTGGAGACGGACGAGTCAATAACCTATCAAAAGATGTTCCTGCAGGTTCGAGACCAATAATACGATCTCATCAGAAGCAACGAAGCATGATATTCTTTGAAAACATGAACTGTGTGTTAGGTGTACGAAATTAGTCAAAATAATATGTAGTAATGAAAAATACAGTTTAGTGAAAAGCTTTTTTCCAGTGACTCATCAACTGGTTAATACGTCATATTTTATGTCACATCATTTTGTATCCAAAAGAGGAAACAAAACTAATGATTATTCAAATAGGGATTATTGTTGTTGTTTTCTGTCTCAATTTCACAAAACCTGATATGGCTCATCCTACCATTGGAACTTACGCTTGGTTCATGTTAATTGTATGATTTGGAATGGGATTGGAAGTGGAAGGAAGAGGCGGAGGAGGATGAGGATGAGGATGAGAGGTTTGAAGGCCATGGTAGGTTGAGTGAATTCACAAATTCTTTTTGGGCCCTCAAAGGGGGATTATGTAGATGGATTCCAACCGCCTCTGCGGTGGCTAGGATGCGGCTTTTAATCGGTTTTGACCCGCGACCCGGAACACAGTAGAGAGGCCAAAATGCTTCCGTCACTCTCACTGTGTGAGGGGACTTGACGAGGTGTGGATGGTGTTCCCGAACTCGTGTAGATAGGCACCTGCTCATGCGGCCGATATACGTTGAGCCATAGGAACACGTAAACAGGTACACACAAAACGAGACTGAAGAAACAGGAGTCCTGTCTTTGACTTGCGAACACAAGATAGTTCTGGACGTGAATACAACACGTAATTAAGCCGAGTGAAATGTATTCTCCAACGCAGCTTTTAGATTGCGGCTGATCAACTCCACGATTGTATTCCCTTTCAATGGGACAGAAATGTGTACTGGCTTCGTCTCTGCGCTTCAAAGTCTTTATCTCGGACGGTTATTTCGCAAAACATTCTCTACAAAACGTTCTGGATAGCCATTTTGTAGGAAAACATCACTAATGAGTGATAGTTTCTCAATTATGGTGTCATTGGTGCATATTCTCACCATCTTGTCTGCCAAACAATAAATAAGGTTTCTTTTTCGTAAGTTTCGATGGTAGGATGAGCCATATCCGATTTTGTGAAATTGAGACAGAAAACAACAACAACAATCCCCATTTGAATAATCAATAATTTTGTTTCCTCTTTTGGATACAAAATGATGTGACATAAAATATGACGTACTAGCCAGTTGATGAGTCACTGGAAAAAAGGTTTGTCGCTAAACTGTTTTTTTTTCATTCACTGTGTGTCTCTGGTTTACATTCCGGAAATAAGTGGTAATATGTCTGCAAGCGATTCACGTGCTCATTTGGACCATTGTATGTTACCATTTTTACCATGTACGCGGAAAATCTGGATCCGTGAACAAAATGCACCACGTGCATTCAATTCACTTAACGCAAGCGCATGATTACAGTGGTGGGAAACATTACGTCACGCGCGAATAATCACTAATGTTTATTAGCATCAATAGACCAGTATATATCTGCGTTTGAGCTATCATAATGCTTTGGCCTGAATCCAAAGGATGAATGCAGTTTTACCACATGTTCATTTGTAAGATAAAAGTTCTCCATGGTGAAGAATTACTCCAAATGAAAGTCACATTGTCGACAGATGACACGCTTTAGATAATGCCATTAGAGATAGACAGCTTGACACAATGCATCTTCTCCGTGGTATTATTTTCTGAATTACAACAATGCTCCCTTCACCGACTCACGTAATGAACTCTTGATATATTGAAAATACTTTTCAAGGGATTTGCTGTTGTCAATTTCTCCGATTCCANAGTGGTGGGAAACATTACGTCACGCGCGAATAATCACTAATGTTTATTAGCATCAATAGACCAGTATATATCTGCGTTTGAGCTATCATAATGCTTTGGCCTGAATCCAAAGGATGAATGCAGTTTTACCACATGTTCATTTGTAAGATAAAAGTTCTCCATGGTGAAGAATTACTCCAAATGAAAGTCACATTGTCGACAGATGACACGCTTTAGATAATGCCATTAGAGATAGACAGCTTGACACAATGCATCTTCTCCGTGGTATTATTTTCTGAATTACAACAATGCTCCCTTCACCGACTCACGTAATGAACTCTTGATATATTGAAAATACTTTTCAAGGGATTTGCTGTTGTCAATTTCTCCGATTCCAAATCATGAAACTTGTTGATCACCACAGATACATATTCACATTTTTCACTACTTGTATCACTTTGCACTGAATGTACCCTACTCTCTCCTACACTTTTTCGCGAAGTAGAAAGTTGGTACAACCCTGTTCTCCAGATTGGCATCGAAACCTGTGCATATGCAGGAGTGTAAAAAAGTATGTTTTGAATGGCTTTAGTTATTATAAGCGCTTTCGGCTCTCACTCTCTCTCTCTCTCTCTCTTACCACCCCGTGTGCACGCAAGCAGATTCGCTCTACATTGGGTGCCGTTTCTTTATCAGTTCACTTCATTTACACTGCTCTAAACGCGAAAGCCAAATGTGTGCACTGTGCATTTATTGATTATTTTTCAACTTGGACTCGGTGCCCTGTTCTCTTATACTTAACATACTCCAATCTTTTGATTGTCCCTGTTTTCTTCTTGAATAACTTGGTGATTACCTGTCGCACACATATATTAATTAGTATGTTAAAATGAGAAGAAGACCGTCAAAGCCGTCGCTGTATAGTTCTGGTGTACTTAGAGGTGCACATTTACCACCCTATCTTTTCACGGCATATATCAGTTGATTTGCTCTTACTCCGTCTGTATGATATTTTAAGTATGCTGATGATATCGCCCTATCCATTTCTATATCTAACCAGCCGGAACTGGCAGAATATAATAGGAACTTCTGCAACCTCTTTACGTATTCCACTTTAATCCAGCGTTGATCTAAGTCCTGAGAAATTCCTTGAATATGTTTTAAGCCAAGCTCTCAAAGTTCCCTGGTCAAGGAAGGAGGAAAATTGCTTGTTTTAACATGACCAGAAAAAGTGCATGCCTCATCGTGTTTATACATCCTGAAGGAACGCTCATTTCCACAATGACGATGTCTGACATGTGGGAGGGAAGAAACTCGGTCGGGTCGGATATAAATTGTTTCGGGGGGACTACATACATGATAAGAAAAGTTTTGGATAGTTGCAAAAAGTGGATGGGTTAGAATCTGAGAGCACAGTTAGGTCGGACAGACCCATTACTTTTCTTGGCTTCATTTGGTTCCCTGGATCACGATGATCACGGTTCTGGTAATAAACGGTTGGGGAATATTTTAAAACGGAGTGATCAGACGTTTACAAAGCGGGTCGGAGCGTTCTACACAAAGCAGATGAGGAAGGTTGATCAAATCTAAATTCAGATATGCAACAAATCTGATCAGAAAGGCGACAAAGTTTCGCAAACCTAAAGTGTTTCAGGAAACGGGAATCAGGTTTGTTACAATTACCACAAATAATACACAATCAGCCATCTAAATATTCAATTAATAAGTGAACACAGCATGCAGAAAACTCCTGTGCCTGCAATTACCGTGCAAGAGTGACAAGGCGGCGGATTGGGTCACACGAACAGTGCACCAAACGCTAAGGAGAACCTTCAGTACGGCAGCACTACGCATCAGTTTCTCCACATCACTATCATCATCCGAAGAACAGATCGTCCCCTCAGGCCGTATCCATGTGCATCAATTTGTTTATTTGCTTCTGTGGATTGAGCTACAGAGGCCGGAAAACAAGACAATTGTCAAAGAGAATTAAGGAACACCACCCTCGATAATCAGCATACGGAGAAACGAGGACAATGAAAAGCGAGATATGCCAACACCTTCTAAAAAGTAATTACCATGTGGACGTAAGTGGAGCGTTCAGAACCGTTTATCATATTCCACCGTTATCACCCAAATCTGTACACTTCTTCCTTCTATGCACGGCTGAAGCTATTGCGATCAAACTGTTTGACCCCCAGAGTATCAGATCCGAGCGACGTTCGCAGTGCGTCGAAAGATCGATGCGCCATGTGATATGTTTTATATAAGTTGTGGTTTTGAAAACACAGCGATGTCGGTACCGGTGAAAATAAGCGGACGTTTCGGTTACCGTGGGTAACCTTTATCAAGGCGAGCTTTCAATCGTTCACTATGCAATCCGAAGCGTTTCCTCCAGATATTATCACTATCATGGCCAGTAGCCAAGCGGCCAACCGATGCGAGCGTGGTAACTGGAAGATCGTCGTAACCAAGGGGAAGCTTAGGTAAATTGTTGAGGCACGTAGCATCACTTTGTACACAGGGTAATAAGATCCACCGAACAAAGGATCAAACAATTTAAAATGCTGTGAATGTTATAGTGTTAATAACACAGCGATGTCGGTAGAGAATTATATTCGCTGACGTTTCGGTTACTGTGGGTAATCTTTCTTAAGGCAAGATTTACAATCAAAACTATTACAATCAAAAATATTAAATGTTCCACCTATTTAAATGTAAATGACCAGTTGAGGAATTTATCGAAAAACGGCTTGTTTCGCCTATCGGATTTTATTTTCGGTCAATAAAAGTAGAAACAGTGTCATGACAAAAAGTAGGAACATCAGATGAGCAGAAGTGGGTAATATATACATTTACGAGAATGAATGATTTGTTAACGTTGCAGTACAGATGCATTTATATAGGGTGTTGAATAAGAAAACATATTTTTTGTCAGGGGACACCACTGATTTTTGGACGAATATCATAACACCACTATCATGTAGCGAATGAAGAACAGCACGATCGACAGGGTAACCAACGAAACCGCCCTTGTTTACCAATTCATCAGTAATTCTGTTGTGAAGCCAGCTTTCTTGAAGCATGATCACACCAAACTGGGAATATTTTCGCAGTATGGCTAAGTTGGTTAGATCGGCTGTATTTCCGACGAGAGATCGGACGTAACAGGTGATAATGATGGGGGCACAAACGGGAGAGGCTTGTTTCGAAGAACAACTCTTGGATTTTTTGAAATCTTTCTGAACGCCCTTTTAGATTTATTTCTCACTGGTCTCCCAAAACAAGTAGTAGCTCCATGTGTTTATTTGGTTGGAACACAAAATCGCGGGTGTGTTTTATGGAATGGGGCATTGCCGTAGTCGCACAACGACAGTCGCATTGACAACCAAGGTGAAATTTCATCCGAATGACTCAGAAAAACATGAAAGATGGTGGNGTGCGAAAACATTTATCCGAAGACGGTAAAGCGGATAATGCAGCCGAAATTTGAAGACCTCGCCTAGATCAAAGAGCAACAACCACGCTGGTTAAAATTGGGGAAGACTGAATCAATAAATAGCTCAATCCTAGCCCACTTAAACGATATCGGACATCAAACAAATGCAGACATCGCTATCAAAGTTGTCTATTGTGTCCCTCTTACTAAATGCAACGCGTACTGTGGCAGTATCCGAGGCGATCGAGATTAGAAAGTTGACTCCTGACCTCTGCGCGTTTGGTTCATTCGCTCCAACTTCCACAGCTCGTGATCGATCAGACCCCCTTGATTCCGTCGTCCAGTCACCCTGATTACGTCAGCCAGTGAAACCAATCAAATGACAAAAGTAAATTGACTGTAACACTCTTCCCCTGATTTATGTTTTCTTACTGTGTGATCTGTTTTCGCCTGTAAACAGCTTAAGAATGTATTGAGAATATATTACTGAAAATCATTGATTTACCAAGCTGTTTATTTTTCTAAATTCTGCGATGGGAGTTTTCCATACTTCTCCAATCAATATGTGTTACCTGTGACATCATTACTGTGATTAGCTGCAGAGTACATAATTACCTCATTTCTCAACCAAACCTTGAAACATTAATATTGTGGAATATAAAATAGGTCCGCATTTGTGAACATCAGAATACTTCGACACATCTGATCTGACTAGCCTACAGCGGTATGAGCAAAGTTTGTGCGTGGAGCCTGACGAACCGCGGGTTGTGACTAAAGCATCGCGAATTTTGGCTAAAGAACCGTGAGTCAGTTACAAGGGATTTTTGGTTGAGGCAAAAGTATTTGTTGTACAATTTTGGGTATTTGTTAAAGCTAGATGGGGAAATGTTTAGTGCCAAGATGTCTCATTTTGAACATATCACCACAATTTCCTGTAGTACACCCAAAAATGAATGGAACTTTTCGTAGTTATTTTTTTTCTAACACAGCAAATCGCTGTAGGAGGTCTAGTTTGCTTTTTGATCATTGAAAGAAACCACCAACTGTATCCTTATGTGTACTACTCGCAAATGCGAGTAGTATCTCCCAACACTCCTCCCTCAGCGAAAAGGATCTCTGCATGCTTCGACCTATGGTCGATTGATTCTCAGATTGTGAACGTATCTATCAACATGGTGAAGCGTTGTGCTTGTTTGTGTAATGGGCTTCTGGAGGTTCTTTCGTTTAAATTGTGTGTTGGTTGTTTCCTCGTGCCACATTGCGCGATCGTTCCGATGCATACGACGGACTTAGTTCATTCATTGTATTTTGCACGCGAGATGGCGTTCTTCAATAATGTGGTATGAACCTTTTGCGGAGCGACTTTCTCGAGCCAGGGCTGCTAGTGAATTCCTCAATATGCCGCTTATACTTTAGATTTATCAGGAAGCACGCTTGCTGTCCGTCTAGTTTGTATCCTGGACTTGCATCTTCCCCTACATTCCTCAGATGTTGCCGAGCCTCACCTATGGCTGAAGAAACAGATCGTTTTGTGGTCACATGCCAAGGTCAAGATGTACTGGTAGATTTGGAATTCTTTGAAATATCAGTTTGAAATGGTGTATGTTTGGTACTAGCCTGCACAGACGAACATTGTGCTAAAAGTAGTGAATGTAAGGCCTACTCCAAGTCATCCCCTTGTGATGTCGACCATTCGTTGCTTGTTCAGTTACTTCGTTCGGTGAGGTCGTTGTTTGTGGATGATCGGGAGTTTTGCGTATTATTTTGATGCCTGGATCTGATCCGATGGCTTGCGGCCCACCATGATTTCCCACTATATGCTCCATCAAACGTCTGCTTGTCGTCATAGCTTTTTAATCCGTGACTCCTACAGCTTCGATCCATCACGTGAAGTGCTCCGTCATTCAAAAATGCATTGGTGTTCTCTATGGGTCATCGGGAATGGGCCCATGAGGTCAATGAACCCTAACTGACGGATTTCGGATACTAGTACTGACTGAATTGGACATTGTGATGCGCGGGTGTCTGACTTGAAAAGTTGGTATTTTTCACAATCCCGCACCTGGCGTCTCTCATCAACCTCTATATTTAGCCAATAAGCTTTCTGGGCCTCTGATGTCCATCGGAAGCGATATTCTTTCCTGAGCAAGGCGTATGACGGTTCGTAAAATTTTTCACGAACTGGCTAAAGTATGCGGTACAACCCAGGAATCGTCTCAATGTTTTTTTTTAGCTGTTGGGCGTGCAAACTGTTTTAGCTTGAGGATATTCTCGGGAAGTGGTCTCACTTCTCCGTTTCCAACTTTGTGTTCAAGTTAGGTCACTGTCGGCTTCTCAATTTGGGACTTCGACCCATTAATCTGAAGGCCAGATTCTTGGATTAATTTCAGAATGCTGTCCAAGTGGAACATGTGTTCCGCCGTGTTCGTCGCCATACACCACCATTTTGGGGACACCCTCAAGTACCTACAGCATAAGGATGCATTCTTTTGGAGTGGTGTTGTTTATAATTCATTGTGAACGCCGTTTTTTCCCGACCGGATTTTCTATCCCGAAAGTAAATTCACAACTGAGAACACTTTTACGCTTTGCAGTTCGTCAAACATTTCTACCACCGTTGGGACTGGGACGGGGTTATTTATAGTTACCACAGCCGAGATCCACAAAGAACCGAAATGGGCCGTTCGGCTTTTTGACAGGCAGCACGGATTAGTTATACGGACTTTAAGCGTCTTCAATGATTCCCTCTTTCAACATTTGTTCAACCTGCCGCTCGACTTCATCTTCCAAGTGAAGTGGAATTAGGCGTCGAACACAGACTTGAATTATTTCTGTCTTTACTAGAATTTCGTGTTGAGCCAGTTAGATACCCTGTACGGGTCGTAAGTGCCTGAGGAGTATCATTGTACAGCTGGCTGAAATGATGGTGACCCATTCTTGGGTGTTGTTTCCGGGCTTTCGGCTGACAACCTCTTCCCTTTTGTGCTCAACAGCGGGATCGCGCCAAATTTGTTAACGAGCCGTCTGTCGTTCAGATCAACCATGGATCCTAAACTATGCAGGATGTTTGATCCCAGTATAGTTTGGCTTGTATTTTTCGATATAATAAACGGATGTTTGATTATATGGTTTCCGTTTTGATAATCCATCTACCTTTGACCAGTAGCCATCAACTATTTTCACAGCTGTATTCCATGTTTCCAGGGTTTCACTCAATCGGAGGCTCGCCAAAGATACTGCAGCACACGCATCGATCAAGCATAGTTATTTGCGATCCTTTATCTCTAGATAGGGCTGGATTGGACCGCGATCTACGTTCCGATGATTGCTTTTTTGGGATTGAATGATCGTTTGTCTAGAGAACGTTTTCTGTAAACTTCTGGGCAATTCCTTAGCCAGTAACCCAACTTACAGCATTGAAAGCTCACATTTGAGTTCTTCCTTACTTCACAGTTTGACTTCACTTACGCCACTTCATCTATCAGCTTTTTCAGAACTGCCGTGACTTCCTCTGTCGGCTGTCATTTGCGGACTTCCTGTGTCTGGAAAGCTGCAACTTCATGATCGCTTGATTGCCTCCCGACTTCTGCCAGCGTGAATTGCACGCCCCGTGTTCAGCATTAGCGTGTTTTCCTACAAATTGTCCGATAGACTATCCAATAAACGCTGCAGTAATAATTCAGCGCTAGCCGTCTGTTTCCACATTGGAAACTCTCGATTTCACAGGGTGTGCAGGGCTACTGTATGCGACAAGAGGTCTACGTCAATTCCAGGCTGTGCCGTCGTGAAGCGCCGCAATCAAAACCAGAGATCAGAGTGTCATTCGTGACCCACTCCAACTTCTCCGGGCATCTTTGCACCGCCTCCAAGACCGCCCGCATTCGGCCCTTGAGAAGCTCTCTGAGGGCCGTCAAATTAACCCGGTCCGTCCGTATCTCCACCACTCCGCAACACCCTTGAACTCCTCTAGGAAGATCGGTGCGTCTCCGTCGTCGAAAGCTGGAGGCCATGAAACCTTCATCGTGATGACTTCATCAGTTGTTATAATTCCAGAAGACCGGTGCTGCTTTGAAGAGACTTGATTATTTATGAACCACAATTAGTGTGGGGGTAATTTGACTCAAACATAACAAGTTGTCTACTTTTGAACATACCATCACAACTCCCGGCAACACACCGGATATTCAATGGAACAGTCTGCAGTTATCATCTTGAACACAGTAGTATTGAACAATCGCATCTGATTTACAATGGGATCAATCACGAAAAATGTTCAAAAAGACCACGGGGAAGAAAGGCGCACCCGAAACGGGGATTAATTTAGCACAACACTTTATGTTATGTCCAAGGCGAGTAAGCAAACAATTTTCTCTTTCATTTATCAGAGAAGTTTGAGGGCTAAGATCAATTTTCATTGTGCGCAAGAGTTCGTCCTCATGAGTCAAATGCAGGTTACCGCTGCTGGCGCTAACTTCAAAAAACGTACTGCTCTCGAATGGTATGATGGGACTCGATGAATGATTGGTAATGCTGAGCGCATGTCAACCAAGTATCCCGTCTCTACCAAATGAGCAACGAGCGAACTGGACATACTCCGACCATGTATGAACCAGTGTAGATTGTGCTCTTTGAAACTTTGGGATCGCTGCCTGGTCGTTCGACCTACATCATTTCCACCACAGGTGCCTAAGCTGTTCATGTCAGTACTGGTTTTCGTTCCAAAAGAACTCAAACAACGTGAGTTTTCTAGCCAACAAACAGAGCGGTTAGAATACCGAAAATCACCCGAAAATGTTTGCTTACACCACTGCACATGAAAAGAATTTTAGGTAACCTGGAGAACTGGGCTGTGCGTGGGAGAGAGTAGGGTACATTCAGTGCAAAGTGATACAAGTAGTGAAAAATGTGAATATGTATCTGTGGTGATCAACAAGTTTCATGATTTGGAATCGGAGAAATTGACAACAGCAAATCCCTTGAAAAGTATTTTCAATATATCAAGAGTTCATTACGTGAGTCGGTGAAGGGAGCATTGTTGTAATTCAGAAAATAATACCACGGAGAAGATGCATTGTGTCAAGCTGTCTATCTCTAATGGCATTATCTAAAGCGTGTCATCTGTCGACAATGTGACTTTCATTTGGAGTAATTCTTCACCATGGAGAACTTTTATCTTACAAATGAACATGTGGTAAAACTGCATTCATCCTTTGGATTCAGGCCAAAGCATTATGATAGCTCAAACGCAGATATATACTGGTCTATTGATGCTAATAAACATTAGTGATTATTCGCGCGTGACGTAATGTTTCCCACCACTGTAATCATGCGCTTGCGTTAAGTGAATTGAATGCATGTGGTGCATTTTGTTCACGGATCCAGATTTTCCGCGTACATGGTAAAAATGGTAACATACAATGGTCCAAATGAGCACGTGAATCACTTACAGAGATATTATTACTTTATTGTGAATATTTTTATACATTTAGGGCACTTACAAAGTTTTTGCATTTTCAATCAAGATCATTCATGCTTCTTTGTTTCTGACGCGATCAGTTTAGTTACTTGAAATCTGCCCGAAATTCTTTGGATCGATCAATCACTCGTATGACTTAAGTTTCTCACAGTTTAACTTGCACCAAACTAGCAATCGCGCAGTCTGACAACTTGCTCTTAATTGCGTCCCTTTACCTTACACCATTGTTTCCTCATCGGTCACTATTTCCAAATTGCGGACGGAACTATCGTGTTCTCCGCTTACAGGTTCATATGTGCACTTGTGTAGTCTGTGTATAGGAAACCTGTCTGACTAGGGATAAAGATGACACTTCAGTCTGGATGGACGGTTTGAAGTTCATCAACAGCATTTTGATACCGGGGAGAGAACACTGGCGCGGGTGTGGACACATAAGTCAACGTTTTCTCTTGTGAATTTTTAGTACTGCTCTAAACGTCATTATTGACCAACCATACGATATCACCCATCATTTTTCCGTTCTACTCTCCCAACTTTGACGAAACTTATACACATCAACATCTCTTTGTAAAACGTGATCGGATGATATTCTTTGAATTATTCCCATCTTCATTCCTCTTATTGTAAATGTCAACTTGCGCATAAACATCATCGACCACTGTTTTGACTGGCAGTTCATTTACAATCAGGCTATAATTCTCTCTGTCTCAGTTCTCTCTCTCTCTCTTAATCGGACCACATCAGATTTCGTTTTGGCAACTCTTTTTCTACAAATATTTCTCTTCTCAATGGATTGCTCAAACGGGCTTCTTTATAATTTTCATCATTTCAACCCATCTCTATTCACGGGTTTCCCCAAACAATTAGAGCCTATTATGTTCACTGCTGTACCACAATAAAAGTCTGCATATGTCCAGCTGCGGGGTTAATTCCCCTATAGTAAAGTCACCCTCGGGGGCTGGAGATGTCAAACACCTGACTAGCTGCAAAAAGAAGCTAATTAGACGTAATATTCTCCAATGGAATTCTGACTACTGGAAATAGCAAAAACCTGTGGCAAGTCAACAGTCTTATCTGTGAGATTGAGAAAGTCTGGTCGGAGCTGGATGTTTATGTTTACGATTGCATTGCCGCATTCCTATGCTAGTGTGGTGATTCAGACGAACGAGTACAGCTTCATGTCATCCAATGGTACACCCGGGTGAACATTCCGTTTGCGTAAACGGTTACGCGATTGGACGGTGGGCCCTCAAACAATGATATATGCTTTTGCTTTCTATAGAACATGCTCTATTTCTATGAATAAACATTAGAACTTACTGCTACCAATTTTCCGTGTATTTTATTGGTGTCCACAGTTCGGATTGGATCCAATCCAGTTCTGAGTAATACAGTACGGGTTCTCGTATTCCAATATTTCTTTATTCAATACAATTTCGATTACCACAATTCGAGGTCGCGCAATCGAGATTCCTGCCATTGAACAATTAAACCTCCACGGAAACCCATCGGAAATCGAATAATGGGTGGTGTTTCGAACTATGGTGCAGCATCTGGAAGGAGAAATGCAAAATCAGTCGGTCCTATTTTTGACGTTGGGCGACCGAGAGCTGTATTCCCTGGTGAAGAACCTATCGTTCCCGAATGTTCCTACTGAATTGCTGTTCGAGAAGTTGAAATTCCTACTGCTGGACCACATTTTCCCAGTGGATTTTCAGGCCACTGAACGGGCCAAATTCAACTCAATGTTCAGGGTTGACAATATCCTGTGCCATGAATTCATTCTCCGGTTGAATAAGCAGGTATCAAAACCCTACTACGGTGATTGATTGGAAGCCCGAAAATGTAATCGTCTGATTGCTGGAATCAAAAACATCTCATTATAGTGTAAGATGTCGGAAAAGAAAGACGTCACGTTTGCTGAGGCCCGCAAAATCTGTGAGCAAAGCGATGATTTGTGTGCTGTCAAAAATGCGGATACTCCTGTGTTGTTCCATCGGAAATCGACCAAACTAGTACGTGCTGCACACAGTATTCATAATATACTACCGATTTCTTAAATATTCATTTCAAGCCGAATATAAACGAAGGCCGCGACCAATCGCTGCTTGTCATGTGGTGAATACCATTTTCGTTCGACCTGACGGTTCTGTAATGCCACTTGCCATGTAGGCGGTAAGATGGGCCACATCCGTAAGGTGTGCCGAAGGCCTAAGTGCAACCTCATCGATACCCATATCCAAACGGCAGATGAGAATTCAAGTCCGATCTACACGCTGCAAACCACTGAACCCAACAACCAGTTCGTGTTCGTCCCGCTGAAGTTCGAGTCTGGTGTGGAACATCGATTCATCATGGACACAGAAAGTAGCGAGTCTATCCTACCGAAATCAGCAGCCATTGC
Source organism: Echinostoma caproni (assembly GCA_900618425.1). NCBI lineage: Eukaryota > Metazoa > Platyhelminthes > Trematoda > Plagiorchiida > Echinostomatidae > Echinostoma > Echinostoma caproni. The sequence continues at coordinate 59,630 of UZAN01040977.1, forward strand.
TGTTTGTCCCAGTTCTGTTCTAGCCCCGACTTCAGTGCGAATTCATGGGGTTGCCGGCCATCAATCGCAATTCCTTGGCGAAACGGAGTTGTGCGTTCAAAACGAGTCCGGTTTGTCAATCCCGATCCGATTCTTGGTGTCAGCCCACCGTCCGTCCATTCTGGATCTGCGAGCAATTCAGCTACTACATCACACCAGGATAAATCACACTACATACGAACAATTATAAGCCAATCACCTCAACAGTTGACTGTACAATGTTCCGGTAACGTTGGTGGTATGAAGGTACCGCCGGTAAAGTTGGAAGTCGATGGTGAACCGGTTTTTCTAAAACAACGCGTTCTCCCATACGGTCAAGGGGAAGGTGTCCTGAAAGCGTTCCAGAAAATGGAACAGGATGGTGTGATAAGCTAAGTCGAATCCAGTGCCTGGGCTACCCCGACTGTCGTGAAGATGAAAAGTGATGGTAGAACAACACGAATCTGTGGGGACTATCAATTGACGTTGAATCCGCGATTGCGGAGATGTGCAGCGACCACCATGGAATCAGAGGATTTCATGCAATCTGTGTATGGTTGCCAGTATTTTTCCAAGATGAATTTGGCGGACGCATACCTACGGATTCCACTCAATATCGAGTCTCGCTACTGGACAATCATAAACACGCCGTGGGGAATGTACCACTATAATTTTCTGTCGTTCACATTGCATGTGTCGACTGGCCTCTTTCAATCGCAATAGACAGCGGAATTAAATTGACTCGACGATGAGCTTGCATATCAAGATGACGTCCTCAGTTTCGGTCTTAATAAAAACGAACACGATGCCCGTCTTAGGCAGATACTGGAAGGATTCGTTGCCAGGAACGTGGCTATCAAGCCGTCCTAGTCAGTAGTGTAACAGCGTGTTTTCCCCACCTTTTTTAGTTGTTACCCAGTTACTTTCGCTGGTTTACGTGAACATCATTTCCAAGTCTTGCGCAGCGGTCTAACTAATAGTTGCAGTGTTTCTGCATCTACGAATGAGATGCTCATGAAACTTTCAGGTTATCATAGAACTTTTGGAGTATCCTCACGCGCTCTCACATTCGACAAAAGCCATTTGGTTTGAAGGTTTACCGACGTTCGGACTATGAAATGTACCTAGGCTGTCTGTAAACATTTTCATACTTCATATTCGACTAACTTGGTGGTGTGCAGAGTTCCGCCTACTGAATTGTAAGGTTCGTTGGTTGCAAAAGTTATACAATACAATATGTTAGAAACTATCCAGATCCAGAAACCTACTAATCTGTTTAAATGATCTGCCTGTTTATTGTGATACACGCCCAGTTTAGACTGAGCGGGTGCAGTGTGTTGCATATAATCAATAAACCGGTTTTGATGAGAAAGGATAAACTGGACAATATTTGTTGAACATATTGTATGTGTGCAAAACTGTCGCAGTGAAATTGATTAGAGTTCCTCAGAACACGATTGAGAAATGTTTTCAAGTTACAACTCACAAAAATCCATATCATTGAATCTGGAAGTTGTCGACGATCGATCAGACATTTAAAATTTCAAATATATGTTCAGATCTTATGCAAATCGAAAACATTTGAATGAGAGAATCTTGATTCCGTGTAGGACTTCGTACAAAGACCCCTGTAGGTGGGGGCTGATATCGATGGGATTGTAAATTTGTCATCATTCAATAATAGTGATTATGATGATAGTGGTATAGATATTTTAACTCACCAATCCGGAATGATTCCAAAATTACGTCAACCACTGGACTGCGGTTGCCAATTATAATTGAAAACTAAGCCAATCGTATCCGGATGGGATAAGTGAATTGACGTATGAATGAGTTGCACTGTTTTCGTGATTACCCCTAAGTTTTCGTTCACCAGTCATCATTCTTTTAGCATCAGCTTCGTTCACCTCTCACCCACACCCTAATTGACTCACAGGGATCCTTCTGGTCAATTTTGAACTCTACTGTTTGAGGTTAGATCAGCCCATTCGGATGTTTACCTTGTAGTTTCTGTTGCTAACTAGAAACAATCGATAGATTTTCATTTCACCAAAGTTGGTCAAAATCAGAGTCATTTATTATGGGAAGTACTCATCAATCTCACGTCCCCATAGGTTAATTACATGTTTCAATCATTTATCCGAAAAAGTTGGGATACGTCACACTGTTTCCGTTATAAGCACAACCCATGGTACAGTTTTCAGCTGTTTTGCTTTTACAGTAGTGTAGAAATATGACGTGTGCCCAAGCCTCATCAAGTCTCCGTTTGACGGATATACTAGTTGGCGAACAAATGACTTGAGATGGGAGAGCCTTCAAACCAAAGAGTACTATGACGAAAAGCAACTGATGCTGGCATTGCAGTCGTCATTGTAGAGGACGTTGCCACTCCCGCCACAATTTTATGGTCAACGTAATCAATGAGTAAGCTCATCACGTGACTACAAGACTTGATTCATGAATTTACATAAGAATGGCTCGTGATACGCACATTAAAGGCTATGACCGGAAATGTCATCATTTTTGAGGATTGATTTGCTCACTTTCGTTAACCCCTAGAAAACAAAATCAGTTAAACGTTGGCTGTAGCTTACCACCACAACAACTTTGTGAGAATTGCCTTCACGAGACCATATCTCGTATCTTGGATCAATGCCATTCTGTTTGCAGAAGAAGATCTGCAGAGTGTTTTGTGATCACTAGCAATTAGAACGGCGGGAATGGATGGTTAGTTGACCGTTGGACATTTTCCAGATAGATTCTGCTGAAGATGTAGAGTGAGATTTGTGCACCGGATGCAATGCTTATTCGCAGTGCCTGTAGGCATACGGCTAAATGACAAACAAAGCAGATCAGTTATGCGCATGTTATACGAGGCCATTCCAACTAATACAGGTTTACGAACACTCTGACGGAGTAGGAGGCCTTGACGGAGCTGCAGTATGCTCGCAAGTTTCTTGGACGTGGTCACTCAGCAAACTTACTTGAGAGCGATCGATTGGAAAACGGTTATCACACAATACAATATTGGGTACCGCTTTGTTTCTCTGAGGTATAGGACCGTATCGGTTTGTGTTTCTGATTCGCTTTCCAATCCTATGGACGTTACCCGTGGGGTTCCACAAGGATCTGTGCTTGGCCCGCGACCTTTCCTAACGTTTATAAACGATCTACCGAAGGTTCTGGGGCCAAAATTATTACTGTTCGCGGATGAAGCCAAAATTTGGAATACAGTAACGCAACCAACGGGCTCACTGGCACTCCAAGAAATGTTGAATGCAGCTCATCTGTGGTCCCTTATGAACGATATAGAATTCAATGTGCCAAAATGCAAGGTTCTATCTCTACGACACGGGGAGAGATTTTCATATTTCCTCGGAAATGAACAACTACCACACGCCACAAGTGAGAAGGACCTGGGTATTATCATTCAAGAAAACTTAAGCTGCCCACACAACTGCACCAAGGTATCCAACGTAGCTGTGATGAATGTCGGCTTGCTTAAGCGGGTCTTCGGCCGGTTTGAGTCAGCTTTATTCCCCCGCCTACTATCATCATACATTCGACCACTCACAGAATACGCTATCCAGGCCTGGAAGCCATGGCTACAGCGTGATTGCAAGATGCTGGAGCGTCCACAAAGGATGGCCACCAAGATGGTCAGGGGGTTGAATTGGTTTTCA
>UZAN01040978.1:11409-22063 GCA_900618425.1 Echinostoma caproni
AACACGTATCAACTAGCCTGACCCAGGTGAATCTAATTTGTCTCGAACGAAATAACTTTTCCATAGTAAAGTGGTGTACTATCAGACGTTGGCATGTTGGGAACTCCACGGTCACTTAGCCTCTTTAGATGAAAAAAGCCCGATATAGACAGAGCACGGCTACGAGAAGTAGCAGTGTTTCTCGATAACGGTTCGAGACAAAACTGGCAAAAGCAAGGTCCACTGAGCAGACAGCAGCTCAGCAGTGAAATTCAATTTGGGAGAGGCTTGCAGTACAATTTAGTTCGAAACAAAACGATAGAGAGGGGGAAATGCACTAAATTTGGACTAAGTACAGTAAATTCAAGTTGGTCGAAACGTGAAGCCCCGAAGTGTATTCCTTCAGCAGTATGCATGCCAACGGAAAATAGTGACATATCATAAATGTGAGCATCTCTGTCGGACATTCGTGGCGTAGGGGTGGAGTGTACATTAACAATGTGACGTTTGGGGTTCGATCGCTGACGGTTGTGTAGGTTTTCGTGAGCAGAACAAGCCTTCCGAAAGATGTTGTGGCAATGAGTGTACGAAAACCCACGGATTTACCAATTGTGATAGTAGTAGTAGTAGTAGCATTATGGATTCGTCAGATGTACTATCCGAATTCCAAGGCACCTGGTGATGGAATAAATACGAACTATATGGTGACGCTACTCATGAGTAGTCTAATGCGAATAGAGAAGAAACATCGAGTGACGAACCGTAATGAACGGGTGGAAATTGCGCGTTTCCGTTGGGTGGTAAATTTTATGAGGCAGGGATGCTAGATGGAGGATGTTACTCTATCCTGACGGACCCAATAAGGCTAATTCTCGAAAGGTCAAAATAATGGCATTCACTAGTCTACGCTAGCTAAATACCAAATGAGTCATTCAATTTCAGCGAACTTCCGAAGAAACCACTAATTGTTTTCAAATTTCAGTTTTATACATTCAGTTAATCGTGCCCACTTAGGTGACACGCTGCAAAGTTGAAAATTTTCTTACACAATCCGAAATTACAAATGGCGGTGTCTGTGAAATATGATTCTCGTGTGGGTCTCACCTATTGGGAAGTTCATTTAATCCCCATATATTCAATACAATTTGTTTACGAAACGTAAGAAGCACTAAACGACTGATGCCTTCGTGTTGAAGCTCGACATCTATGCTTGGTACTCTTGCGTTCTGATGAGGCTCGGGTAAAATCATACAAGTCATACAATCTGGTGTGCCTAAGTGCCTTTTTGATTTAAAGAGTAACTGAATGTGCGAAGATCAGATATAAAGTGTGCAATCGTCACTCAGCTGATGGACTATGCATTGTACCGAGGGGTATGCACGCGCAACTTCCTTGTCTGGGTTCAGATCCTGCAGAGACTCCGGATCTTTTCACAATTAATCCGCATATAAAGAAAATCCTGAGGTGAAGAAAAATGATATTTTTCGAGTTGGTGCCAAGAAATACAACAGTTTTATTTCTGATTGCATAAATCAGTTCAACTTCACTGATGGGTGCTCTGTTCAGCAAACTGAAATGATCTTGCTTTATTGATGGTGGTGGTGATGATGAAAATTTGGCTGCTGTTTTGAACAAACAATCAGCGATGATGATCGACGGTAACAGTCTGTTCAGACCTTGCGTGACTGTTGGGCTGATAGTCCGATTCAGCCATAATCTCTCTCTCTCTCAGTCGGTCACAGCTGTTGCCTCCCTCTGATTTGTCTACACATTTTGCGTTATCTATTGACCCTGTGCTTGACGGGCGTAGTCACATGATCGAGACTGCTGGTCAGAACTTATCAGCAGTCAAGTTCATAGGCTTTTACAATCTTCCTGGGAGTCAGCTTCGTCGATTAGCTGTTTTGTTGTTTGTCGGTTAAACATCCCACTGTGGTCTCGTTATGCTCTTTATTTCGTCTGTCACTTCCAGTTCACAAAACTTAATGAGTTTTCAAATGTCTACAGTGGTGCTTGACGTTATCTCGTGAACACTCGTACGTCTTGTTTGATTACCGGAGGGGACGGGGTTATTGGCCATATACAACAACCTGATCAGACAACTATACAATTCAGGTATTGATCACATTTTTGAGTATTGGTTGTGTCCTGACTGCATCAGTCACGTGGGTCACGTGGTGTGTGCAATAGAAGGGGGAGCGGGGGTGATAGGTTTACCTAGTGCGTCTCCTGACCAAAAAATCTGGTAAAAGAGTTCCAGGTCCCAATTGTCCTACAGCGTTTCAAAATAGTACCGTAAGCTGTAGGCTTAAAACCCTCGGAAGCGAGGATTCGACAGACGGGACCGTATAGCCATTGCATGGAAGTATACCGAGATTATTTCTCCTTCCGAGGGTGATTATTTTTACCAAAGTTCGCCACTGATAACTTTACGGAATAAAGATAAACTACCGATATTAACTGCTTCAATGATTGTTTACTCGTTCAGATGCGTCTGTGACGCACTCTACGTCGGTCGTAAGGCACGACATGAAAGAACACCATCCGCGCTGGATTAGTCGAGGTGGTTCCCGATCTATCACAAGTGCGATTATCGTTCACTTAGTGTAGACACTGGTCATCGTGTTAACCCAAGTGAAGCACTCCGCATTATTTATCAGGTCCCCCGAACCGGTTAGGACGCGTGCATTGGCCATAGCGAACCCACCCCTCCCCCTGCCTGCACACACAAACACAAACTGTTTCACACAAGCACACCGATCCCTCAGAACCGGATCACGCAACCAGTTATGTCACATAACTGAAAACCCTGGAAGCACAGATCTGAGCATTCGGTGTTCAACACACAGACACGAAAATATGAAATGAACGATTCCTCACATTTTATTGTTCTCCTCTCAACCCCTAGGTTTCTCCCACCCCTATATAAACCGTAACAGCATGATTATGAGTTATTGAAAACAATTATTCGCCTAAAATTGTTCCTTTTACTAAAACTTTACGAGGTAAATAGAATCTATAAATGTAGATAATTATTAGATGCATTACACAGTTGATGCCCTCCACGATCTCGATACGCCTATTCAACTGATCTGGTGAATCAATGGAACCCATTTCGGTTACTAGAAGTAAACGATTGGCCTGTTTGGCACACATCAGGTATGCTATACTGGCTTGGAACCCATGGATGATTCGCGACCAAAAGGCACAGCAACCAAAATGGGTTACAGTCTAAGACCTAAGGTGAAAGGCTGCATGTTCTCGGACTCTATTCGGTTGAATACCGTCGACCACGGAGAGACATAATACTCGTATATAAAATACTTCACCAATCTAACCACCAGAGTAGTATTCTACTTACACTATCCAGGAATGGCCACGGAGGTGGCTCCGTTTAAACTTTCTCTCCAAAAGAGTCGGCTAGACTGTAGACGCCATTCTTTCAGTTTCAGAGTTTGTAATACCCGGAACTCTTATCTACCTCAAGTTGTGTCTGCTCCAATCATCGAATCATCTAAACCACGGCTCGGTGCGGCATTGAATCTGTACAGCACCCGTGAGTGAACGTTATAATTTACCATTTAATTGTACTACAAACTGAATCCAGTGAGTGTACAGACAGATCTTATGAGTTTCAGTAAGCATCAGCTTTGTAATTTACCCATAATAAAAATGTGAATTTGGACTACAGTCGGCTGACCGAGTAAGATTGTTTGTGCTTGAAGCAGCAATCGAGGACAGAATGTGAAGCTCACATGACGTTGGCTCTTACGTAACAATCACCGTCCTTACATGAAACGATACAGATAGTTTAACAAGATTACATTTGATGGCGCCGTTGAAAATAATATCAATGAATGCATTTAGTATGACAAAGCGATTCCTTTCAAATCGCTGCGACCGTAGTTAGGTTTTACAAACTGCTTTATGATTGATCGTGGTTTCTTTCCTCTCCTCCCGCCTCCGCCCACCCCACTCACTCTCGCTGATTAAAGCAAAGATAAAATTGGCTTTCTACGTCACCCCTCAGGTGGTGGTTTATGAATGTCGAGATCAGTGACCAGATGAAAATCACAAAAAAATAGATTTAAATTCCCAGGCAGAGATAAGAATGTGAAACTAGAAATAGTTTAGGCGGGGGGGGGTATAAAATCAAGTTGAAGCAGGTGAAATGTTGTTTAGGCTCCAGGCAAATAAACAAACACAAATGCATCTACCAAGCTGATTATCGTATGGTACAGAAAGACCTGTAGGACGAGATTAAGAATATTGGCCACTTTGTCAGGCCAATTACGCCACTTATCTGTAATGTATTGACCGTACCAGGTACATGCAGACTGTACTATTTGGTTTCACAGTCACGGAGAGACTGATTGCAATAAACTACCGGAGTGGGACCGGGAGGGGGAGGGAGAGAGACGGGTGTGGATCCGAGTCACGATCAATCCTCTTGTCATTCAGCCCATCTCTGTATTCGCAAAAGGATTACAAGAAAAAAACCCGGAGAAGTCTACAAAAAACAAACGCACTTATAAGGCTGCCAACTCACTGTCCGGACGGTTCTAATTTCACAGTGATTTGGATTCTTTTCATTCGAACCGGATCGGGAAAAAAACGGCACCCAAGTCGAAGTGAAAAGCCCAGAGACACTCACGTGTGATCTTGTCCGTTTCCCGGGTGATTTGCAACTCTAATTTGCCATGTGTTATTTGAATTGCAGAACACACATTTATACACTAACCTGTCACATTTACCTAGGTCGTCATTAATGTATTCAATCAAAATTTAGAAAAGTAAACCATCTTTCTGGAAAATAATAATATGAGAGAGGTAAATATGATTTTAAAAATAATCAATAGGACGCATTTGGTTTTAACAGTATTTTTGAATGAATCAATTCATTATATTCTCTACATCCTCCCGATTGTTTGTACACAGCCGTTGAACTAAAATCTGTCATTCGTGTGTGAGCGTTGCTTATTGCGTATGCTGGTAACGGAAACCGAACGCAACAAGGTAGTCAGTCACTCATCAAGAAGAGTTTGATTGACCGGTAACGTGAAAAGGGAAGCTTCTCCCGACGAAACCGAATCCCGTTCAGCTGTTGGCTGACGTGAACACAGCAGAACATTCCGCTTTGACGAAATCAGACTCGATCGGAAAGGATTGGGGATTGATCAGTGATAAGTTCCGTTTNGGGGGGGGCGGATGAGCTTCTTTTACAGTCCAATAAACCGATCAGACGAGCAATTTACACGTTAATTACCGAAACGACGTGAGCCTAATGTTCCAATTCAAATCATCAAGTTCATATAAACTCACAATTAAAGCTTGATTTAGGAAGATGCTAGTAATTTGTTGCTTTTCGTATCCCACAGAATTTATGACATACATAAATCAGATGTTTAGGACAAGGAACGATGAGAAATATTATACACTGTCTCGTGTATGAGAAATATCACTTTATTTACGTTTATGATTTATTGAGTCCTTGTTGGAAGAAATCAAATGTTGGCGCACTAACACGGTGAGATGATAGGAACTGGCCAGCAGTAGTGCACACTCTGACGGCAAAGGAATAAAACAGACATCTTTTGCAGGACGAACTTAAATGGATGATGTGAACAGTTTTGGTTCTCCCGTATTGGATTCGATGGAATGTAATCTGAAAAACAACTATATACACCCATATAGTTTTTGAATTATACACAGTCTGTTGAATAATTGCACGTCAGTTTTAAACGATCGCGCTTTCATCATCTTTACGAAACTAATCTGTGCTTGAGAGTAGTGAAGAATTTGATTCGATTATATGGTGAATTCTATCGTGTATAGACCAAACGAAGCGTGGGCTGAAAAGCGGTTTCGACTTGATTGGGTCTCATCCATGCACGGTGAATTAATCGACCCAACTGGGGATCGAACCCTGGACCTCACAGGTAGAATGCGAGCATAAGATCGGTGTGAAGCTGATCAAATCATTTGTCATTTTGTGTATACACATGACATATCACAACCCATCGTTGCTAGCTTGTTGCAGGTATCGCATCTCTCTCATTTCAGCTCCATCCTCCAGGGTTAGAACTTGGTTAGAAACATTCTGAACTACTTCTCCACTTGATAAATGCTCTTCCCTTTGAAATGTTACATTACAGGACCGCATGAGAAACAAGTCTACAGTTCTTCCTAGCTCTTCCATCCCCATTTAGTTCACTGTTTTATGCAACGGAATTCATTATGTAATCTGTGTGTGCTAGAAAAGTAAGTCATTGTTTTATTTTGGTTAGCAACAAATATCCACCGTATCAGTGACGGGAGCGATGTGTATCGGTGTAATTCAATCTCAGTGTAAATAGCGATGACTAACGTCCATGGAACTCACTGCTGAAATCAACCCGAGTAGGACAAGCATCGGGACACGTTCGATCCTGACTACAACTACCGGATATGGGATGGATTTGTTTCGAAGGATGAAGCAGTCACGTTGAGATCGTACATCGAATGGGTACTCACTCGGAGCATAGCTGTCGTAGACTGACAGACACACAGTGATCTACTTAGTTGGACACTAGTAACGGGATTACTCAAGATTGGACCACGTCACCAAATGGTTAAATTACATGTAAAGCTTACCCCATTTTGGCTGTCGAGGAAGATCACAGCCAATTCAGTGATTTTTATTTCAACATTCCACTGGTAGAACCGAAAATAGTTTGAAAATGTTGCCTTGCACACTGACAACAAAAGGTGTTTGTGTGGGGGGGAGGGGGAATCAGCTGATGAGCTCTAATAAGAGCGAAACTTCAGTCTAGTGTTTCCGAGTGTGTATGGTTGACTGGATGAACTGAGGTTCGTGTGTGAAGATGAATTTCGAGAGGGATAGTCAGTTCAAATCAATCAATATCAATTATCCCACACGGCACTACTCACAAGTAACTGTGAGTTGAATGCGAACATGTGATAACACAGCACAGATGCATCACCCAATCGCCGGCGTTTGTCCCAACTGGTGTGTGTGAAGGGTGGGGTGGGGAGGCGGAATCTTTCTAGGAGGATAAAAGGTGTGTGTGTGTGTGTGTGTGATTTGCAGGGAAGAGAGTTCATATGGGTGGTGGAGTGTGACGGAGCTTGCAGGCAACTACCTGCGCAGTTGATTATCTGAATTTCTGTTACCGATTTGATCATCAAGATATCTTTTGTAATAGCATAAACTTATCTAATCTAAGCGGTTTCAGTTGGACCGTTAAGCGGTGTTTGAGTGACTGATAGATACGAACGCAAACTTCAACTCCGAGTACCTAGTATTCTGTAATTTACGTGTCATCTTTAAGTGAATAATACATGCACGGCGTGGGACAATCCCACTCCAGGGATACAAGCAAAGCGGATAATGTCAAGCATTGACTCTCGTGAAGCGGACACCACAAGGAATGCAATAAGCGTACAGGGATAACGGTACTTAAGTGATAGGGATCCGCAATCAGCGTAGCTCGTCAGTCGGGGGTGTCATTGGTTTCGTGGATCACAGAGACCGAGGTGAAACGATAAAGAAAATCGGTCATCAAACAGGGCTGGCTGTTATCACGGGATCACACTTGAAGACGAGGGAAATTCAAGGAGGGTACATTTCGTGGACTGATTAAATGGCCCATAGAGAGCAGTGAGGAATGCATGACGCAAGAGAACCATTCATAATACGGGCGAATGACATCCAAGGTCAGTCGTGACACCGGTGGAATGAGGTAAAGAAGTTGTTGTTGTTGTTGTTGTTGCGTTGGTGGTGGTGGTGGATAATTATCTGCTTTCTGAGTCATTTGTTCAATCACCGTCCATCGAAAACAACCTCAAAGTAAATCATGTTTCAAATTGAAGATAGTCCACACACTCAGAGCAGAACGGTAGTGTAAAAAAATGATCACTCGATCGAATTCGAGTACTCTTAAACCGTTTGTTTTACCTCCATTCTTCAAGCATCTGAAGATCAATCTAAGCGGTGGATATCAGGTATGGTACCTTGGAAAAAAACAAGATACCCTTCAAAATTGATTCTCTATTTATAGAATCCAAACTATCCTCAATGTGGGCACCTGGGTGTGTCTAAAACGAATAAATTCTAAACAAACCAAGGTTTACACCTCGATGTCTGTTTGTGTCCTCTCCTATACATGCAATCAAAATTTTCCCGCACGGGTTCGTAACACATCAAATACCGTCTTAGCAATACCCGCTACTAAGTGCTTGTGTAATGCGAACGTCATCGAGACTCTCGCAGCGCAGCGGAGTGAACGGCTATTCGCGACAGGATATCGCTCGGCTCGTATTCTCGCAGCGGGAGACAATTCGAGGCTTTGCGGGACAAGCACGACGGCGGGGAACGGCATTGGGGATGCGAGACACGGGGTTGGTGAGGAAATACGAGTCTGTTCCGTGGGTCGGGGTTAAACCTGCAAGACAAAGCAAACAGAACGCCATGGACCGAAACGGTCCAGTGAGATACAAGCACTCACGATAAAATATTACTGGCGCGATTGTCTAGTGTTACAACTCTTGTACCTACCAGCCGCTCACTTTGAACTGCGTATAGTAGAGCGTTTTGGTATTCAATACAAAATTCACCTTGCAGTCGACATTTGAAAAGAGCAATGGCCTGTCTCGAAACATGGTGTGTTGTACTGGGAGAAAATCAATCGATCGATCAATGTGCGTGTTCAGTGTGAGCGGCTTTAAAATTTCTGATGAGATCATGTACAGCAATTGGATCTAAATATTTTAAGTTGTTTTCCTAAACAAGAGCCTCTAAAAGTGAATTTGAACAATCGATTATACTGAGTGTCGTCTGTCAGGGCAAAATTAAATCTGTAAGGGTCACGACGTCTATTGAATCTGAGGCTAGTTTAGCAACGTTAACTGCCAGATTCGGGGTCAAACTCCGATGGGAGGCAGTTATTTTCAGCACAAGAGATCACTCAACCTGTGAACTGTCCCAGTTGCTAGATTTACTACTGAAAATAACTCACATTTGGACATGCTATTTCACAGTATGTACTGATTACTGTGTCTAACTGTGCTTGTATGTGTGCGCGTGTATGATATATATGTGTTCATGTGTATGAGTGCATGTCAAAATGTGTCCATTTCTGTGCTTTTGTGTTTCTGTGCTGTTGTATTTGGTCAATGTTACCCATTGTGCCATTCGAGTGTAGTAGTTGATGGGAGCTCGTGGCGCAACGGTAGCGCGTCTGACTCCAGATCAGAAGGTTGCGTGTTCGAATCACGTCGGGCTCACATACATTTTCTCATAAATATCATATCACATCAAGTCACATTTTCATACAACACAAATACGCCGAAAAATACGCGTCCATCAAGAGCGGCACAGTCGTCACAAATTCATAACATTCATCACGTGTTTTTTCTTGTAACATATGGGCGGCTCCTTTCCGACCCGATGTTAATATTGTTATTTTAATGAGCTCCGGTACGTAACAAATTGAGTAGTATGTTGCAGTGCTGAGGTTCGTGGAATTCCGGGGTCCGACACCAATACTCATTTGACTAGTGACAAATGAGTGATGAAGAAAATATTTTATCGTGAAAACTACACGCTGGTTGCGTACCTTACGGACAACAAATTGCGTTTCTAAAGCAGCAAATAACACCTCGGGTTCGTGGGGGATGAATGCCACCGGTTTAAAACGAATAGACCAAAAGGTTCAGGTCTAGTGGTTTCCGTTCCTCGGCCATCGTGCAGTTGCGATACACAATAATATCGTGCAAATGAAAATGAACCGGGAGAAAAATAGTGCAAATCAAAGTAGATTTGACTCCCCAAGCAGATGCTTCGAACTCGCCAATGAAGCTAATCGGCGTTGACAGCCGGCCGCTAAGTCTTCTTACGGGACTCGAATAAAGCACGTGACCTTCCAGTGTCTCGTTGCCCTGGATAGACAAAAACACTCATTTTGGTCGTGGTAATGGGACGTATCGAATACGTGCCTATGTATGACGACCTGGCGATGCGAGCAAATAAATGCAGTAACAAAGCGAAAGCGTGTCACATGTTTTGCGTGGATTAGAACAGGATTCAGCTCAGATATATACACCTGAGCGGAAAACCGTACTCAGTAAAACACAAGCAGGAAAGTGGAAGTTGCTAGTGAGGGAAATAGGAACGGGAAAAAACTCGTGGAGTGCTCCTCTTATTCGTAAAATCATCGTCACTACAAATCTCCACTTTTGTTTTCACGTTCCAATTGAATACAATTCTCCTACCCAAACCTCCATATGGTTGTGTGTTCGATTTCCTCAGCCATACCAACCACCAGGTAGTAGTGGCACGCTGGATTATGTCGAACTTCTGAGTATGTTACTCTATTCATTCGAGTAGTAGAAAACTAAATGAATAGAAAATGTACCATGTGTGTGTGTGTGTGTGTGTGTTTCCGAGTGTGACCCTGGGTTTATTGTTCCCAATATTTTATCCCACTACAACAAGAGCAAAGGCGCTTATTGATAGACAAGTCATATTGCGTGCTTTATGCATGGATGCAACTGTCAACGTGCATGGACCAATGAATGGCCCCGGATAAGAAAGACAGCTCGGGGCAGGTAATAACGTATCTTAGTGCGGGTGTGCACGCTGTTCTATCGAAATCCCGTGGTTGTAAGGCCATGG
>UZAN01040980.1:0-36030 GCA_900618425.1 Echinostoma caproni
ATCATGTTAACTGCTTTTGTCGTGTTTCTTTACCATACTTGTACTGCCTCCGAAATTTACCACACAAAGACAACCGGATCAAAGTTATCCCTTTCGATTCACTTCTGGCTTTGATTTACGATAAGGTATATAATGTGACCAAAGAGTTGTACAATTGTTCTGATAGCCCTCGGTTATCACTATGCTCTGTATAGTCTAACCGACATTTCGGGTTTCCTCTAGTTGAACTACTGCACACACTATGGACTGAATTATATGCCCCGGTTATCAGAACAACTAAGCTGGAATATGGTCCAAATAAAGAGCCTTGGCCTAGTTCGCCGGGTTTAGGGTATGTTATATACACATTCTGGTGGTGGGATAGAAAACCAGCCTGAGTGCCAAAAATATTACACGACACATATTGCTGTTGGATTAATTTATCTGAGAAAATGGTATTACAATGAGAGTAAGCACTCATCCCCCCCCCAGGCCGGCCCCGGCCAAAAAGCAACTCGTGCAATGCATGTGCACTGAATGAAGTTATACAAAAACTGGGTTATAAAACCAAAGAAAAATTCAACACCCTTAAAGTATGCTCTATAATGTAATTAGTCATACGTAAACTAACAGATCGTCTTAACTAGGAGGAGAACACAAATTTAGACATCCTCCGTACTGAATATTTTTTTCTCTCGACGAAAGTTCTTCTGTGTAGATCTGTTTCTTTTTTTTATTTTTATTTCAGTGCTAATTAGGATTGAGATTGGTAAACGCATCTAAATATTCACAAGCCGTTTCTAAAGAAAAATGAATCTGGGCAAATTTCATCAAATTGAGTTTATGAACCTCATCCATGTTGAACAACATGATCAATTAGGGCTACCTTTGGTAGATAGAATATTGCGTAGGTCAAAACACACCACAGGACATCAATCACTTTGGCTTCGAAATGATTCAGACCCGNGTCTCCGGTAGCGTATTGGATCGATCTGATATCTGACGCTCATCTCCAACGATAAAGTACGGGAAAATCTAAACAAAACAATTGGACTTCGCTGGACCCCAAAGACTGAGGAGGTTAGAATTTGTCTACTCAAGGCAAAATTGTGTGCAGCCAAAAAATGTGCAATCAAATTTCACAGTGGTCGAAACATTCCTCCAAAATCCAAATACAATCCTGGGGGAATTCAGGAACTGCAATATTATCTATCTGTTAGTGTGTCCCCCTAATTCACGGATAACAGCAGGTCAACCATAACATTTAACTAACGATGTAAACAAGTGAATGAGCCAAGTATACTTGCCTTTGTCCTATCCACTTAATCCGGACTATTTAGATGCTGTGGCAAGCACGCATTGGCACCAATAACACTTGTTTTAATCGGTTTTGGTCAACACACGTCCGACGTGTAGGTAGCCTTCTCAAAGCAGCTTACATAAGGCGGTCAGGATGTAAGATTGCAGGGAAAAGGTAGCTCGAACCCATACTATTTACCCCGTAGTGACTCAGGTTTTATGGGCCTTTTTCCATTCTATCTGTTATGTGTTATGATTGGTCCGCAGAGGAAGTAGAATGAACAATTTTATCAGCTGTTCTGATGGAGACTCGGTGGGTCTTCAAATGGTTTCGGGTTTGAAGTGCCAATCAGGCGGAACAATCACACTCACTGTCGCAGCGTATTGCGCAGATTTGAGCGCGCGCTCACACTCATTGATACAGACAGGCACGAAACAGTATTTTGAACCAGCTCAGCATAACTTCGCCCATCTATTCACTCCACTTTTTTGTTAGATAGATCCGATAGACGGACGGTAGCCTAGACCCACTTACACGCTTGTACGTACGGAACAGGACTGAAGAGTTCTTAACTGACACCACTCACTCACACCAAAAGATCAATATACTTAGTTCCATCAAGTAGGACTTGAACAGACATGTGGCCGTCCAGAGGCCGAATAATAGATGTATGCACAAACACACAACAGAAGCAATCCAATGCGCAGTTCATACTGAGTCGTTACGATCGACATTTAACCGTGAGGCACGACCGATGATCGGATGTAGTCTGGGTAGCGATGGCTGATTGGCTGCAACCATCACATCACAAATGATGGTCTCATATAATTCGCTCGATCGCCGTTGATTGATTATGAAAAAGGATTGCCAGGCATGCAAAATGTTGATCAACGTATTTCCCTCTGTGCTGTCTGGAACCCCCGGATGGCTAATGAATTTATGATAAGTCGAATAAATAGTTTCTTCATAAAAATTGAATGGTCGAATAAAAGTGGTTGAACGATAAAATTCTTTTAGCTGATTTTGATGAATTTGCCCCTCACGTTCAACGAAAGAAGCTAAACAATAAGATCATAAGAAAGATGAAAAAAATTGGTGCTTGCGGCTTCATCCAATAGCAACATATTCTAGTTGAGCCAGACTTGGAGGTGAGAGTCTAGAGATTACTAAAAAAAATGAATTATGGATTCACCTAATGCAAATATCCTTAATGGTTTGCTTGAAATGTTTGTGTCCGTGTGAGTGAATGACTGATTGTCTGTTTACAAAGAAAGATTATGTCGCCTGGGTGTGAGTTGGTGGTTGCGGTAGATCCAATTTTTCCACAAGCCATGTCTGGTGGTGTAAAATGAGACCATGGAGGCAGAGTGCAATCGCCTCGGACGAAAATAGAATTCACACCTAAACCTATTTTGCTAACCTTCCTAGGACCGGGTAAGAAGAACGGACAACCTTGCATGCCCTGACCTTACACAGTCAAGAGATTAATCATTAAACCAGCTTGAGTGATACTCGCCGAAGTGGATGAACGGATTTATCGTAAACTGACCCATTTTGCTTACTCTACAGGAATAAGTATAATCAACCAGTATCAACCTACAGCTAGATAAGGTGATTGGAACTAGAATCTTGAACTTGTTACGAGTGAGTCTTATCAGATTTCACTTCAGTGATTCTTGTACAAATACCATTTATCAGACACAACTAAAGCTGAGATTTGATAAACTGGGTTGAATTTCAGCAGTCTTTTTGAAAAAATGTCAATCAATAAGTGCCAGAATGTTTATTTCAACTTTTAAAATCAAAATATATCAACCGACCCCGAGTATGCTTCATGTCGATTAGCCAAACACAGTCAATGGCAGCAAAAGGGGAGGCAACCTTACTGTGTGAAAAATAAATCAAGCTTACAATGAAAGATATCATTTTCAAATATATAGATTCTGAGTCAAAAGCACTGAAAAGCTAAACGTCCAATCGCATTTTGAAGCAACTAGTGAAAAGTACGGTTTTCAGTCGACACGGAGTCCAGTATGGTTTTCATGATTCCGTTGTTCTTATCACTTTGAAATAGGTTACGGGAATGGTCGAAACTATTGCCTACTTCAACCGGATGTGGATCCCACTATGCGATCCTATCACCACAGTAACCTGCATTGAAGATAAAAATAAGGAATTCACAACGAATAACATGTTTCCCACTCAGCCAGTAACAAGCAATTGTAATTTAAAAATGGGAATTATGCTATTCAGATTATCGATTTTCCCGGAATCAACAACAAAAGAAACGAGAAGGCTGACATAAGTTACTACATTCATTCAGTTATCAGCTTAATACCATCAGTTAATCTTCCTAAATCTCCTTCTTTTAAATTAGATCACAGATTGAAAATTGGAATGAATTTTTTGCAAGAAAGGACGGTAAATAAAAAAAGCGATCCTGAAATTTTGCATCACATTTTCTGAAAGAAATTTGGACTGTTTTGGTTCTATTAGGAATCATCCACAAAAACCACAAATAACCTTGACTTTCTAAATGATGCTCATAAATAACTTCAACTTTTTAAAAAAATTGGGAAAAACATGACATTTTTTCATCGCATGATGATATCACATCTAACCAAATGAAAAATCGTTCTCCGCCGTTGAATCTCGCTCTCTCAATGTGCGTGTATGATTTATTAGATATCAGCCTGAATGGTTCTGGAAAGCGGAAAACAAACTCATCAGTTCGCTTAACAGCACCACATAGTGGTCACCTTTGCAAAATCTGATTTTTTCACGTCAATCTCCCATTCCCTTGCCCCTCACCCCCACTAAAACTACAGGTATTGATCGAACTCGTGCAACATGAGGTTGGAGGTTGAAAACGCTTAGACATTGTTTCAAATATTTTTTTCTCTCACATTTATTGCAGCTTCTGAATGGGTTCTGGACGGGTTAAATTTTATGTTGAATTCATTTAATTATCGCCCGGCAGCTTTGATTTGAATGTGATCTAAAACTTTTCCCTGTTTTACAAACAGGGATAAGTTGTTTACCTTGAAAACAGTAGTCCGAGGTCACGGTCAAGTATGTATTGCAGGAAACTGACAAATGCTGTCTGACAGTCCCCGTGGTGAACTCCATGCAAAACCGACTGTTTCCAGCTGCATAAACATAAAGAAGGGCAAATAAAACATTGAAAAAATAAAAGTACAATACCTGTATCATGCCTACGAATAATTTTTAAAATTAAATTATAACGATCTTTTTTATTGGGGCTATTTTATTTTACAACTGATGCACTAGCAACTATCGTTGAACTCAACGCATCGTTCATTTTACCGGGATTTAACTAATAGAAACAAAATCATAAGTGGATATTATTACAGGTAGGTTACGTCTGACGTGGGTCAATATCATATTCAATCCCGTAAGTGAGCCTCGAAACACTAAGCGTTGGGAGGATCAAATGTGGTGTCAGAATGTTGCATAAGCTTAATCAAAATCTGTACGGTTATTGAACATATATACACATATATATGTAAATATATATACACCGCGATAGGCGGATATTCAAGAATCTGTAGTGTTTGGTTAGTATTCACAGTAATTGTTCAGTCCCCTTTTATCCGGTAGGCCATTGTCCAACCTAGAGGAATGTGAAAATGTGCACTGAAATCGTTGCTATGGACACTGGAAAATGGAAAGCACAAGTGATCATGAGCGGATTTGAACCCATACTTGATCCGACCATGAGGTGCACTGTTTTCGCAACATCTTTTAATATCAAATGCATTCGGGTGGGAAAAGCGGATTTCTTTCATGCATTGTCTGCACTAACAAAAAGGATGAGCAATAACTGCTAATAAGCATTCAGCTTCATGTAAACGTGAAAATCGGCTTATCTCTTCGTTCTCTTTTGTACTGCAGCTAGATCATATAGCGTGACAGATGGACTTACCTGAAATTCACTAAACATTTGAGCGCTAGTTATTCTATGCATATTTTTGGTATAAAATGTAAATGAAAGGGCTCAAGTGACTGAGATTCAGTACTTTTTGACGGAAGAGCAGCGAAAAGAAAATGCAGTTATGGTATGGCGGAATTCCCTCTCCGAACTAGTTTAGGAACTCCTATTCGTCTACTACCACGATCAGGTATTTTAGGACGGACAGTTACCTCGAACGAGTTCCAATTATGTACAGAAAAATCACACAGTTGATTTTTGGTCGGTTCGATGTTTCCTCTTCAAACGTAATAGCGGTAGGGGGGAGTAAATCCGGTGAAATGAAGAGACAAACTGGTGATGATTCTGGCGCCTTTAGAGAACGTATTGATGCTTTTATCCTTATCCAACTGAAACGTTAAAAGGTATCGAACTAGCTGGGTACCAGCTACATTATGTTGTTTCACTTGATTATATTCACTTGAATACCATACGGTACAGCTCAAAAATACCGCCAATCAGTCGGTATGAGTAATTGGTAATTTTGATTCAAACTGCTTGGTCTTATGTAGATATGTGCCTTAGTTGACCCCATTTGAGTTGTGAGCTTTCTGTCCTGTGGCTAAGACTTTAAAACTCAATGAACTTTGCCCAAACGCAAACGACACTTACGTTCTTAGTCGAGATTAAAATCCTGTCGCAATATCCACAAAAAAGTATACGTATGCAGTACACATCGGAGGGTGTTATGTGGTTCGATAATGAGCACAGCGTCAGTTCATTCATACCGATACTATTTTTTCTTCTTTTCCTGCTCGACCGTCAAACTGAGTTACACGTAATTGCTGAAGGTGAACTTACTTTCGCGGTTTCTTTTTATTCCTGGAAGCAAAAACGGAACCTGGAATCCGCGATGTGGAAATATCGGTCAGTGTTATTTCAGATGAAGCAGATTATACGCAGTGAAAGGTACTCGCATTGTGAATTACCGCTAGTCCATTTGAGCAGTAGGATGCTAAACGGATTCATCGTGCAGTGTTGACGTGTCCCACATACATCGCTAAAAAGCATTGTATAACAGAAAAGGAATCAGAAGAGCTCGGAAGTATATCCACCGGGGGTTCCCGGCATCGAATAAAGATATTTTTTTGAGAATAAAACACAGACAGGCAGACACAAAAAAGTGTAGTGACGACATCATTGAGCGTAACAGGCAGTGCGTTCTATGTGAAGCGGATTTTGGTGGAACAGTAGCCCTGTAGTGATCTGTCGACTAATATTCCTTCACGCTCTTGCTCTCCCCCTCCCCTTCATATGTGAATTGAGAATTTTCCATTTTTATCTCTGTTAAGAAGAAAGCACAGATTCGCAAATTAGCATTTTCCCCTGTAAATATTTAATAAACAGACTGGGTAGCTAAATGTTAATGATCTGATATTCTGCTTATATCCGCCAAAATAAATTACTGCCCGTTAAAAATAAAACACATTAATTTTACTTATAGATAACTTGGAGACAGATATTTGTTTTATTCTTAATAGTTTCTTTTTATCACATGCAACCGCATGGTAAATTGTTTTCAAATTCTGTCCAAGTGAGACGATATCAATAACATTATTTACCAAAATATTCAATCGACAGAAGATGCGAGAAAAGTAGTTGGTTTGAAAAGCATATGTCCACACGCAAACACGTTCACATTGCTTCATGAAATCATTTGCACATGTGTTGCCCCGTTTTAAATAGAGCTGTTCACGAGGCTCATTCAACCCATCCTGTGCATCATCACACGACTGAGGCAACAAGCAAAATGACGCATTCGGGAAAAACTGGAGCAACGCATCCGCATCGGAACTTTGAACAGAGCATTGATGATTTACTCAAACAGGCGGCCGCCAAAATGCACGGTATGATTGGAAAATTTGTTTGCTTTTCTTCGGAGCGCTTTAGCCTTGCTGACGTTTTTCATTGTACAGTTAGATTCGTGTATCATTTAAAGCATGAACAGGTATACTGCATTGAAAATTTTTCTCCATTGTTCACGCTGCGTTTGTAGTATTTTCTGAGGTTCCACTTGATACGTATTCATATTTACACCATGGAGATTCACCTTCAGATGAAGTAAAACGAGCCGCAGCCCCTCCCTTGATAGTGGTACTATGTTCCCAATCTACTCTACATGTCCATAGCATTAGCAAACTGGTTTTGGGAACATCTAGTAAGATCTTTTTTTTCGATCAATACTAATGCAAGCACCAATTTTTTGCTACAAAATTCTCGCAAGAATTTGACTCTTATTCTATCTTACAAACTGCCACCGTTATAACTAACAATGCTTGTATGGTCTCCCCTCACTTTCAGAAGAGACGAGATAAACCCTGCCGCTTCATGTGACGAACTACTAGCTGATCGTGCATTATGAATGCACGATCATGCGGAGTGATGAGAGACAGTGTGCGTGTGTGTATGTAAAAACATCGATTATTTTCGTGGATCACCTGTTTTGATTACGCATTCTCATCCAGTTCAGTGTTGCACAAAACAAAACTAGGTGGGACAATCGGACCAAATAGTTCCAGATTGAATTGTGGTAGTATTGCTAGCTTATTCTTGACGTCTTGAGGGACCCAGGTGAAACATGATTTATCAGAGAAACAGAAACCAAGGTGTTCCATCCATATATTCTCGACACTTTGTTCCTCACTGCCTTATATCCTATCCGGATAATATGCCCAAGCTTCTACAAACCACATATCGGTTGAAATAATGCACACTATTACTGTTATTTGAGTCCATGCCAAAAATTTCCTTTGTTCACTGCGATGCCGAAATGTTGGGGATATTGTTAAATACGAAAGCAGTGAAAATTGTGCCAGTTGAATGGGACTGTATGTCAGTAGATCAGGGTTATGGAGACGGCTAGGTGTGAATATTTATTTTCTTACAAATGTTATGAAGTGATGACCCAAAGCTGCAACTGCATTGTTCGTCCATGGATAACTAATAACTATCAAGCTTTACCAGACTGATTTTAGTGATAAACTATCTTTATCAGGTAGGAGAACGGTGAATCCTTTTCTCAAACGCCTGAGTGGCGGCAACGTCCACGAAGGAACTGGTCGTTCCACCACAAACCAAATTCAATTCGTTTTAGCGCTTTTTTATTGGGTGCTTCGCATTGTGGAATAATCAAATAACAGAACACAGTCCAGTTTGATGTCGGAGTAGAATCAGACCAAATGACAACGCTCATCAACCAGAAACACATATTTCAAGATTATATTTACGCAGCACTTTGGGAATAGATAATATTGCAAGATGAAGTATCCAGGGCACCAGGTAGCCTTGGAATCTGTAAATCAAGCAGATCAGCTATTTTTTGGTTACCAAGGTTTTTTTGCCCCCTATTCCCCGAAAGTGATTATGAGGAAAAATTATTTTCTATATATTGTAATTAGGGAATGTTTGAACTTGTGCTAAAATGTCAGTAAACAAAACTATATCCAACAGATTCGAAGTAACCTAATATGACCCAGTAGAACTGAAAATTTTCGTGAGTAACGTGCAGATAAACTAGAAAATAAATCTTGACAGATATCATATAGCGAAAATAATGGGTAATTAATCTAAAAGTTCATTATTCAGAACATTTTTCAATGCAACGAAGTAGTAGACTTGTGAAACATTAAATAAATGATGCTCTTTCAATTGGAGATCACGGAATTTAAGCAAAAGTAAGAGTACAAGGGAAGAAAACAGAGCATGCAGAAACCGAAACGAAATGTGATAAACCAAAAAGTTATGCTCGCACACCAACTGAGAGGGAGTCATAAGAAGCCCAAATGCAAAATGTAAACGAGTGAGTATTTTACACTCCGAGGAGGTAATTGTTGTTAAGTGAGAAATTGGTGGAAAACGAGAACCAAGCGCGTAGTGTGGCTAGATGATGTAGCTGAGCAACAGTGAAAGCAAGAAAAGAAAAGCATTTCGTACGTATTTTACACACAAATTATTTGAACTGTCTAAAATCCATTGAATCCTGAAACTGGAGCAAAAAGGATACTTTCTCGCCTTTTATTTTCCCGCGTATGTGCAACAGGATCCTACTTTTGTCGAAAACGATCAATCAGTGTGTTCTTCGACCATACTGAAATAAAACAGGGCCGTCGTATAGCACTGTTGGTGCTAAATTTAGTTTTATTGAAAGGCAAAACTCGTCTACAATACAGTTATCAAGCACAATTGATAAGAGGAACTTTGGATGTTTACCTGTTCAAACTTGCTCTCCGGTTTACTTTTTCATGCTTATTTGGTAAATTTTATGATGAGTGTGGGATCCATCGCTTTGCATCCCATCTGAAATCCTGGTTTTCATATTCTGCTCCTCTCTTTCGCTCCATCAATGACGCAATTTGCAGTCCCGGTCGGCGCAGTTATCGCCATGGTCATTGGGATAATTCTGTTCATCCTGTTGTTACTGTTTTGCATTTGCAAACGTTGCGTGTTCAAACGACGGAAAAAGGATCGAAGCGCGAAGAAAAGCAAACAGGACATGCGAAACGTGCAACTGCTTGGGAAAGGATTGGCCAAGGACAAGGTAAGTGTTTTGACACACACATTCACACTCCGCGAGTACCCCCCCCCCTCCGTCCCTCCCCTTGCTCCGCTGGACATCATCACCTCATCTACCTATCCAGCTCAAACAAATCACTCAGGATTATCAGTATAAGATTAAGGAAAACATGAAATAGCAAACAAGTTTGTTTTTCATAGCCTAATCCTCTGGCTAACCAAGTAAAAGACAAAAATTTGCTTGATGCTTTGTGTGTGTATGTGTGTGCGTATGAATTTGATTTATGGACAGAGTTAGATGTTTATTTGCGGTTCAACAATAAAAATAAATATTTAGACAGCTGTATCAGGTGGGGGTGAATTTATTGAACACGGGCATGTTTGCTGTTTCTTTTCTTCTCAAATATCTCAATTTGGTCTTTCTGCCTGTGATTTTAGACGGAGTAACACTCTGAGGAATTGACTGCCTGTCTGCCTGTCTGGCTGACTGACTGACTGACTGACTAACTGACTGACTGACTGATTGATTGATTGATTGATTTGCTGACTGTTTTTCACATCTTCCGTTGTGCAAATATGCACTCAAAAATGTGCCACCAGCTTTCTTAATTATTTACGATACCGAACTCATTTGTTATTGTACAAGTTATGCTCCTACTGGAAACACAAAGATACTTCACGTTATATCACTTACCTTGAAGACTATTCTATCTGTTCACTACGAAGATATGCTTGATCAGCCTCCACATCGGTTATTTTCCGAAATCCCGTTAGCCTTGTTCCAGTCCCACATTCCAAAGCATACAATTCAGTCTTGGACCGCTTGCTCATCAATTTTTACTCCACTCAAACATCTGTTTTATCTTCTGAATAAACAAAACCATATGTTGGCAACCAAAATTTGTTCAGATATCTACACTGTCAGCCAACTGCTGGCCAAGCGAAGAATACTGTGAAGAATATTTTGCTATTCAATTACTTAGAATAGCATCTGTTATCATTAGGCATCTCAGTCCTTCCGCTCCTTTAATTGGCCCGATATTTTGTTCAACTGAATTTTATCATACTTTTATTTGATATAGTCCATTGATCCGCAAGCATCTTATCATGCATGACATATCTTTTCTTGTTTTCAGGGTGATTTGGAGGAACTGGAGGCACATATGGAAGACAACGAGGGGGTGCAGGAAAAAGAACATGTGTATCTGGGTAAACTGCAATATTCAATCGATTATGACTTCAGCCAAGGAGAGGTACGTGTATGATAGGGTGAGAGCGGAATAACATTTGTCTGGAAAAATGAACGATTAACAAAGAACTCACCCCTTTGAATACGATAACAATGATGCACATCTGAAGGTCACTACCATATTGTTCAGTCTGGGCAGATTGTTTATCCGTATCCAGCAGAGGTGGTTGTCTCCTTGACTGATTGGTTTCACTCCCGTTCAACTGATGATAAAGGATAAAAATAACATGAAATGATGAAGCTGGTGCTGAATGAAAAATAGTCCCGCTATATTTTTACGTTCCGTGTATCTGCCTTACGATAAAACCACAATTAACATTCATGAAGAATGCGCGGTTGAGTAAAGCCGACAACATGAGTACGGGAAGGCAGGGGGACGGAGGGGAGTGAATGGGATTCCCATTCATAATCTACTGGTTGATGACGATAGTCCCGCTCAAAATTCCACATGAAACCCTCAGATTGTTTTAGCATGTAAGTGATTGTTGATGAGTGCGAATAACAGTGCGGAGAGAGGAGAGCTCAAATCCTCACGAGTTGTCACGGTAAATGAAACAAACTCCAAGAGATGGTGTTATCAGTTAGTATAAATATTGTGGTTATCGTAAACCACATCCATCCCCGAAATTGTTGCTTAACCGCTTAAGGTCAACTGAACCGGGCCAGTTCTCATATCCTATCCCGCCGAATTGATCCATTACGTCTGGTTGTGTTGAAACAATTTGATTTTGACTCTATTTCACCTGCAGTTATTTTACTTTTGAACCAACTAGAGAGGAGTTTAAGAAAAAATGCACTTTGAGTGAGCCCGCATTGCAATGGTACAGGGGTTATCATTCCACAGTATTTAGTTGCACATTTCGCGTATTTGATTTAGGAATGCTTTCTCAGGTCCACAAGGCAATTATTTCATCGAGGTTTTTCTTATAAACCATCTTTCGCTCACCTAGAGCTCCACAGACAGGTTTTGTTGCTTGTAGACCAATGGGAATCAGTCTCTCATTTGAGGTGCAACTGGAAAAAATTACTCGCTAAGTTAAACACTAGCGTTTAGGAAGCTAGGTAAACAAATTTCCCCGTTGACAGACTTATCATAATCTTATCGACTGAGCAAAATGAAAGGTTTAGTTTCCTTTTTTCAGTGTAAAATTGAGAGAATGACATTAACGCCAACTCTGTTTTTCACAACTTTTGGTTAATGAGATGTTTGCCCTTTTTCCCCGAGGGTGATTACTAAGTACAGTTTACCGTATACTTTAAATCAACAACACTTTGCCGAGGATTTTTGAGAAAATCATCCACATTTGGTAGGTATACTCACGCACCTACTTTAAAAATTAAAACCTTTCACAATTTCGTAGATTTCTAATTGATATTGCTGTGGTATTTACCCCAAAACAGCTCACAGTTGGTGTGATACAAGCCACCGATTTACCCGGAATGGATATGTCTGGCACGTCGGATCCGTATGTGAAAGTGTTCCTGCTTCCGGAGAAGAAGAAGAAGTTTGAGACGAAGGTGCACCGCAAAACGCTCAGTCCAGTGTTTAATGAGACTTTTGTTTTCAAAGTGAGTGATTTGGGAGTGGAGAGTTGTTGTAATCCCAAATGCTTTGGCAACCTGATTTTCATACATATGATTGAACAACGAAGCATCATTCATGTCAAAACGGCAAGGAAATGTTTGCAATGAAGCTGTTGCAGACCCGACCAAAAGTTATGTACCGCGCTGAACGAGAACAAAGTATTCGACACTTCGACGTTTGCAACTGAGTAAACATATATGTCCTGATCGAATCGATCGGTCAATGGCAAACAATCGAGACAAAACCTGGAAAGACGATGCTGCAGTTAGAAATCAGCAGCACTGAGTACTGCGTGCGTGATCATCTGTGTGCATGCCGAAGGTATCATGCAAAATGTTCTTTATTAAGACAACCGAATTAAATTTGGACAGAACCGGTTATCTAACAAGAAGAATTCCCCCTCCGGTCAAAATTCAAATATTTTCGCATGACTGGAACGGAATGACGAACTAGATGTAATCTCCAGTATAGAATAAATGAGCAGAGCACAAGGTAAAATATCAACAAAAGAAAGTCTCGTCCGAAACGAGTAAAGATCAAATGACTTTTTCAAGTTTCATCAGTAACGAAGTACATAATGACCATGACCCTATGATATACCGGAAATAGATCAGTTAATGAGATGAAATACCACCACTTGGATGAAATACACCGCTGAATACATTTCACCACCCCACCCCCCAGACAAAACTTCAATCTGACAAGTCAGTATTTTTCCACAGTCATTAGCAGAAACAACGACCCATCGACTCATGGTGTCGAGGCACTGGTAATGCAAATATCGTCAGTCTACTCACAAGTACTATAACATAAAAATGATAAAAACTGAGGAGTGCATCAATGTCAAGTCAAAACATTTTCAGCTAAAAAAAAACTAAAAAATACGACTCAAATTGGTGATATCCTACATCTACTCTCCTGATGTTACTGTTAGTCCGTTGGTAACTCAACGTCCCCTTCTTAATTTGGTGGAATAATCACGAAAATGAACAAAAGACTAAAGTCAACACTATAAATGTTCTGTTAAGAAAATTCAAACACTGACATCCTACGACAAACTTAACCAGACATTATGGAGAATGCAGGAAATTCTTTCGTATACTCTCAGCAGTAATAAACTTATCAGACTTACATCATTTTGGCAGTACATGACTATAGATGAGATAAAAGCTATTAAGGTGAAACTATATGAAAAGGGGCAGTTTCGGACTACTGCACTCCGTCCTATGAAATAATGACTGCCTTCAGTAATTCATTCCTTTTCCCCATAAAATTAAAGTAAATAAAATAAACAAATGTATAACCCAAGGAAAACAAAGGCCTGATTTAGAACTCAATATGTGTTCTATCGACCCTGCTCAAAGAAACCAATGATTCATCAACTTTTCGCGTACTCAAAATCTTCTCTTTCTAAGAACAAACATGACTTTTACAGAGCCTTTGATTAGTGACGGATTTGCGGTCAAATGTTTAATCGGAAATGAGTCACCATTTAGGTGGAAATTTCTCTAACAATTCATTATAGTACTGTGCTGCTTCGAGTCAGTTGAATATGTGTCAAAATATGAAACTTAACGATAAAGGCAAATATTGTAGTGAAGATTACTCATACAATCCCATAAAATGAGGTCCTCTTATTTTGTGCCAATATTACATATTTATGCAAACGATTGAATACGTTCACCTAAGTGTAGAAAATTAATCAAAGGAACTTGTTTGAACAAGCACTCTGAAGCAAGAATATCAAAAGTTTACAAAAAATAAATGCCTTCCCATCGAAGGTACACAAACGATTCGCATAGTTGCAACTGCAAGCGTCACTTGGAATTCATTGTAATGAAGTTTTTTTTGATCGAGGTGAGTGATTTCATCAACCCACACACTTGCACTTCAGGTCCCATATGCTGAGGTTGCTGGTAAGACATTGGTGTTCAATGTTTTCGACTTCGATCGCTTCTCCAAGCACGATCAAATCGGACAAATTCAAGTTCCATTGGGCTCAGTCGATTTGGCCCGGGTGATTGAGGAATGGAAAGACCTGAATCCGCCAGATGATGACGAGAAGGTAAATGAACGAGTGTGCATGCGATCTTTCCTGACGGTTATCATAAAAGGCGATCGACCCATAGTGTGATTGCGAAAAATCGATGGTGCTGAATTCATTTGTTTGTTTTGTTCATGGAAAGAAATCCTTTTATTTCCTCACAGTTGCACATTTCATGCCAAATCTGAGTTTACTATGTGATCCAAACATGTTGGAAATAACTAAGAGTGTCTACCACATTTCTTATGTTCGGTGCATTCTACAGGCATCATAGCAGAACCAGTTATTGACCGAAATAATAGACATACATATATATCCGGACCAGCTGATCAATCCAGAGCGAGTAAACTGAAATAAGAATAAGATTATGACTGTTGTGGCCTACAAGTGACTGATTTGTGTTCATATATGCCTGTGGCCAAATTGATTGATCGATCGATCGGTTGATCGATTGACTGACTGTTTGGATGCTGGCATGACGACATTGGCATGTAGCGCGACGTGTGAGCTGGTGTCGGCCTGCCTGCTTGCCATTCCTACACGGCGCTGCTTGTTCCCCCGTTTGTGAACCGGCTACAAATTTGTCGTTTACAATAAACGTACTGCATTAATTCGTTGTATGCTCATTCACCTACTTAACTTGGAACACAACAGTGACCACAATAAGCAAATTATTCCTCAAGTAAAGGTAAAATAAGGAAGTGAACAGGGAACCCCGGATTATTTCACAGCAAGATAAGCGTGGATTTGGCCTCCCAAACTGTGCCACCCACCTAACCAAAAATGTTCTACTTGAATTAATTTTTAGAAACCAAGTAAACAACAAGCAGTACCGTAGATTAGAAAAAAGAAAAGAACAAAAAAAGCTAGCACTCACAGCACTTCGAAAAGAGGTCTGTTTGTTGCAGGAGAGGAGTCAGGTGAACGGATGCATGAAAAGGTGTTTACTTTGGTGGGAATAACAAATTGAACGGGTCGGAGAGCGAAACCACTACTGGTATGACTTGGGGAAATAGTAACAGTAATTCGGTGAAAAGATCTCAGTGGTAAAGGCTCACTGCCAATGNCCAATGTGAAACTCATTTCGAAACACCACCTACTTCCGATAATGTCATTGAGTGGTCAAGTGAAGACTGATTCCATCAGAAAGATGCCGCTGTTCACAGATGGCTATTACTCCGAGGTGATGCATCTTAAATCTGTACATCACAGAGGGCCTTTGAGGCATTCAAATCCGAAGGCTGTAGTAAACTGTGCAAACGGAAGATTTGAACTCTGGTGGTTATACCATCTTAGGTCGCGGTTTTTCGTCGTCTGGGTCGTATCAAAGTGATACTTTCCAGCTACCAAACTGTAGATTGTCTGGTCACAAGAACTGTTTTCCATACTCTCACAATCACTGGGGCACACACCTTAAACAATATATCGTGGTAAGTGCTTGGCGGTTGCGATCACCACGAAATAAAACAAGCCTTGATTGAAAATTGAGTCACTGCGTCTGCGCGCATGCCATGACTATTACAACATCAAACCAGGGTTACACTAGTAACGCAGCATCACTTCAAGCGATCAGGTGACCAAGGCTAAAAACCTATGAGCGAAAGCTCGAAAACGTTGACCCCGCAATTGTGAGCAATTATGTACAGAGCGCCCTTCTGAGAACAAGGAGAAACATCTATTCACAAGCAAATGTCCTAAGAGAACATGGTTAAAATTTGAACAACGCGATGTTCCGTAGAGAGCATGACCAAAAGGTGAGCCAAGGATCTGAAACGGAACTGTCACTCAATACTGACTCCCGCGGCCGATTTAAGTAACACTGTGTATGAGCTATTAAACGTTGGAAATTCCTATTTTATGATTTAACCCGGATAAATTCTCATTAATCTTAAAATGCATATGCTCTGTTTATTCATAATGCTTTCCAAATTTGGGGATAGTCCACCATCTTTTAACCGACTGCTCAATTACAAAAGTGCATTAATCAATTCCAGAGGCAGAATTGAACAGCAACTATGAGGTGACATCATGTCTACTCCTTAAAGGTAGAGTAAAGTAACTAATTCATGCCATATAGCTCTTATAATCCGTATTGTTACTATAATAAAAGTAAATGTTTTTACTTTTTTTATTGAGAACACAAACGTACAATCAAATTTCTGGAAGGGCGTAGCTGGATGGGGAAACACAGAAATGGGGAAGGTGAGAAGTTTTACTCCGGTTCAATTGATAGAATCTCCACGACCTATTGACTGTGGTCTTCAATTCTCTTATTCATAGGTTACTGATTATCCCTAGATTCATGTTTGTGCCTAAAGGGAAATTTGTAATCCAATAAAAAGACTAATGCTACTGAAGTAATTTATTCATATTGTGGGTATGCTTAACAACGTACATAGACCGTGGGTCATATACACACTATACTCGACCCATTCTATTATGTTAGTTTTATTTCTGAATAGTTTATGGATCTGCCAAAAATCCACTCTTGACATTCTGTTCTACAGGAAAATCGGTTGGGTGACATCTGTTTCTCTTTGCGCTACGTCCCCACCGCTGGAAAGTTGACGATCAACATTTTGGAAGCAAAGAATCTGAAGAAAATGGATGTCGGTGGTTTATCGGGTACGTCCTTTTCAGCTCCTCCATCGATGTGGTGTTTATTTGCATAATAGATAGTGAACTTTTTTCCAATCAATTCTCAGGCTTGTAGCTTACGTCTATAAATCATCACACCTGATTCGAATTACTGATTGGGAACTGCAGCATAATAACGAAGAAATTATGATCTAGATTATAAAGAGAGTTGCACCGAGTAAACATGTCGATGAAGCTATTTTCACCCAATTCATATGATAAAATGAGCCCATTTTGGATCCTTGTTTTATTCATCGGAATTCAACTATGAAATAAAAAGACTTCGAAAAATCAGGCTGTGAAGCGGACTGAGAGATTCGATGTTTCGATTCGGGAAAGTATATTGCGTCAAGATTCATTTGGTAACAGATAACTGAAGCGAAGGTATCAAATAGTCCCCAAGTTTTATTGATCTTTTCGTACAAATTTACTTTATGCCCGTTGGAATTTAACAAAACGATACCTAATATTCCCTTAAATTGCACTGTTTCAGTCTTTCTGCTCATCAGTAGTTGATGAACAAATGACTAAAGGCCATCAAGATTGATGTGAATATCCGATCGATGGCCATATTATGTAATTGTTGAAGCGCCAGTCTTTCTATCTCATCCCACCTTGCTTGACAATAATTTTTTATTTCAAATTTATCTCTCTGAATGGCTCTTTTTTTCAGATCCATACGTGAAACTTTCCTTGATGCTTGGTGGAAAACGGATTAAGAAGAAGAAAACAACTATCAAGAAGTGCACCTTGAATCCTTATTACAATGAGTCATTTGCTTTCGAGGTGCCATTCGAACAAATTCAAGTATGTTTCCTTGAATCGATTTTCTATATCACTGAATCGTGTTGGTGTTTTGGGTGGACATTCTTGGAACAATTAAACGCCGTTTCGTTGGCAGTGTGATTAAAGCTTTCGGTTGCTTTTGGGTTAGGATGTACCAGGGGTTTAAACTTACTTTGGTTTCGCATTAGTACATAAGTAAGACCACGTTATTTTGTTTCTAAGGTGGAGAATTAATGCTTATTTAGTTTTGTGGGACAAAAGGATACCTTTGCAGGTTACCTAAAACTTTCAGCAATCTAAGAAACTTCTGGCGTAGAGGGATTATTCAAACACTTTAACTAAAGATATTTTACGAGCGACGCACGTCTAAAGCAACCAACTTGAGAGATATAAACTCTGAATTGTTTAACTGGGAAACCCGGTTGGTGCTTTGAAATTTTATTATTCACGTTCCACATCAAATCATACGAACATTCGATCACATACAGCTGATTCTCATACGCACAGCAGGACGATGAGCAACTGATGTCAATGCTTTCACTTCATTAGTTTCGGTCGGATGCTTGCAAGTGGCGCACCGGTTCAACGTTCTTCATCGCTAAGAACGATACCTTCATTAGTATTTTCGTCGTTGGATTATCCCCGGCGTTGCCTCCACGGCAAGCTACATTTTGCCCGAAAGGCAAGTTTTCATTCTTAACCGAAGTGCTGCTTGGTTTTCTGCGATTCGAAGGCAAATTACTCCGGCCCTGATTGCTGGGTTTTAAACCTTTGAGGTTTATTCTGCCCACCGCAAGCAAGCTTTTTCGTCCTGGACAAAAATGGATTTCAGTGTCATTCCCTTCATCTTCATAGAAAACCACGCTTTAATTCACATATTTGATCAAATTTACAGTCCATATTCAAATAAGGCTCTAGGTGACACAGTTTCCATTGGCAGACACCGACTGAGGCAAGAGGATTCGTCAAGGAATGAGGCATCACCCACCATGAATAAACTTTTGAACTTGTCTCCGACATCTTACCCATAGAACAATGATCCAGAGAGCCAAACGATTCCATTTTGTTCTCTTTCATTCCAGAAAGTGTCACTCATAGTGACCGTAGTTGATTATGATCGTATCGGCACTTCGGAAGCTATTGGTCGCGTCTGTCTGGGCTGCAATGAGACCGGCGCTGGACTTCGTCATTGGTCGGACATGTTGGCCAATCCACGTCGTCCAATCGCCCAGTGGCACACGTTGCAACCGATGCCGGAAAAATGAATCGGTCATTCGTGGTCTGCACCAAAAGGATGGTATATGGAAACTATTCCGCGCTTGATCGGACTATGTTTGTCCCTTGTTTTTCTGTTGGCGTTGCTGTTTCCTCTTAAATAACAAGCAGTGATCAGTCCTACGTACCAGACAGGTAACTATCCATCATGTCACCTTGTCACTCTCATGAACGTTATCACGTAAGTCTACGTGACTGTTAACAACTCGGAACTTTATAAACGTCTCCGCCACCACCACCCTCCCCCCCNCCCAACAACATGAAAATTATCAACATTTACCCATGAGCAGCATCTCGAATCACTATCGTACATCCTCTGTTGTTTTTCATTGAGACGTCTTAGATAAGCGTCTCTTGTGAGGATAGCCATCGAGACAAGGAGAGCGGGAGTACAAACCTCTGACCGAACAGCAATCCACTGTCAAGATGTGATTCACGACAATCAACATGTCTTAACTCTTATCCATGATACACACACTATCACAAACACGTACTATTTATTGTTCTCCATTATCAATCTCCTTGGTCTATTTCGGGCCTTACGCTTTGTCCTCCCTGACCGGCCAACATGAATCAGCTGTGCACTAGTCAATGGGAACATTACATAACATGGTCAATCTCAGAGTTGTCCACCAGTTTTTCCCATAAGGTTAAACAAGCGTATATAACAAACGTTTCAACCATATAAATGCATTTATATATATATATATATACATATATTTAGAAAACTCCGGAAGCTCATAACCCCCACCCCACCCCGACCCTACGGTGAAATTTCTTGACGTTTGAGGGTGACAATTAGACAAAGAAGAAGAAGAACGCACACTGTGCAACTAGCTTCCGTTCTCTCGATCATCCTCCTCCCCCCCCCCACACACACACACACCTCATATCACTCTTCCGACTGTCGCAATAGTCTCTCTATACTCACCCCCTCTCCTCATTTTGTGTGAAGTTCGGAATTGTGGACCCACCGGATCCGAAGAACCGGATTATTCTGACCACACACACACACACATTCAGCAACTAGCTGCATCTGGAACAAAAGCAGTTACTTCAATTCTTTAAATTCAACCTCAACGTGGGTGGAGCGATTCTTCGTAGACGGAGCAATAATGTCAAACAGAAAATAGCATACTATTGTTGTCAGGTTCAAGCACATATACATAACCAATGGCAACTTCACTCCCAACCCTACAACATGCGCGTAAGTATCCTTATGTCTTTGTGTGTTGGTGAAAATGAAACCTGTGTTACGTCACCATTTCCTCCTGTCACTTATCTCCGCTGTCTGATATCGAGTTTCCTTGGACAGTCAGTCTTGTTGAACCAAAATCCACAAGCTATCCCATCTTAGTGTTGTTTTTCGTCTTGATGGAGACACTACCACAAAACTTCTCTCCAACTTCCATTACAACACGACGCTAATCAATCATGTTTCTCTGTCGACTTATCACTCACTCTGTCCAGTCCCTTACAGATTTCTGTGACCCATTTCATTCATCATCACAAGTTTCACATTGTTTTTCCGTTGTTTACTCGTTTTTTTGCAATTTTCGCTCTCTGCCTCTATCTCACTCACTTGCTCCCTTCCTCTCTATCTCTGTCTCTCTGTTCCCTTCCATCAACCTTTCTAACACTTGTCCGCTGAACTTTACCCCAACTGTGTGGCACTCATTGTTGTCCCTTAATTGCGCGTCGGTCACCTTTCGGCTGTCTATTGTTGACAACTTTTTGAGTGAATTCTAACATCTTGACTTATCCAATCACAAAGAAGATAAGGGGTCATGGTAAACTAACAGCACAAACACACTGATACGTTCCTGTAAGCTGAAAGCAAGTAGGATTTTATTTCAAAACTCACCTATCCTGGGGATTATCAAGATACGAATCTGATCGTATCCCAGCTGCGTTTTTGTTTGCCATACCCCTTGCCCCCCTGCAAAAGTTAATAATAATAATATTATTAATACTAATAATAATGAAGTAAAATAAAATAAAACCATGCTAATGCTCATTCACTCCAATTCACGCTCCTCATCATATCAGATGAAGAGCTAAGCTGTAGGTGTGGAATAGGACATCCCACCAAGCCATTCGAAGACAATGCGAAGTAAGAAAATTTCCGATGGGTTGTGGAAAATAAACAATAGAGAAATCGTGCTACGTCCAATCAGTCATATGAAAAAAATTATTTCCAAAGAAATCACGCCGTAATTTAGTCTTCGGTATGTTTCACTTATTGAACAGTAACTACTGTACGGTTGCTCCATCGCTTCACATAGTCCTTTCCCGCTGATCCTCGAAGCGATCTGACTGGATCATTTTCCGCGATTTGCGCAACTTGGAATCTTCCAACCTGACGTGAGACTGTGATCACCTGCTCCTAATGCTTGTGACACTTATGTCACCTGTTGTCCAGTTGTGTGATACTAGCACACCTGCTATGCACCGTCGTAGGATCTACGTAATGAAAAATGCATCGCTCGAAGTACACAGTAAGCATCCTTCATTGTATTTACTGTGGTAAGCTTTGACGATTGAGCTATCGTCAATATTCCAGCAACTGCAACCAGTTTTGCCTTAGCCGTAGCACGCAAATCGCAAGGCTTCACCGACCCACCGAATAAACGTCCGTCAGCGAGCTTGACAACATGCGCAACTGAGGCCTACCTCTTGTCATATCGTTTGAGTGAACTCTACTTCGAGACCATAAAATCGAACATTGTGGTCCAACGTATTGTGTACAGAAACTCCTGTCTAGCTGCCGGCATGTGATCAGAGAATATTCTCCCGTTCAACATCGAACAAACCTTTTACAGCTTAAAAATCCGTGCTAATACTTCCTTTTTCTTTGTTTCTACGAAACTAATCTATCGATTTTATACACAGCCATACGACTGCCACCAGGAAATTCGTGTAACGAAAAGGTTCCCATTCCGTAGTCGGAAGTGTCAGT
This sequence comes from Echinostoma caproni, assembly GCA_900618425.1. Classification (NCBI taxonomy): domain Eukaryota; kingdom Metazoa; phylum Platyhelminthes; class Trematoda; order Plagiorchiida; family Echinostomatidae; genus Echinostoma; species Echinostoma caproni. The sequence goes on from UZAN01040980.1 coordinate 22,318, forward strand.
TTCAGTTTGAACAACCATTACCGCCGGTTTTGGTTTCTGCCTTTTGGCTGCCCATTTGGAGGAACCGTGGGAGAAAGACGGAATTTGAAAGTAGAGTCGAATCAAAAATGGATAATTTCAGTTGACTAATGTTGCAAAGAAATTGAGAAGATGCACGAACTTGGAAGTGTTAAGGGTCACAAGCATAGGTAACTGGGTTATAGTGGTTAAGAAGTAAACCGAATGTGAGAACCGCAACGTATGCGTCCTGATAGGTAGTCGACCAGACCGATTTGGTGTTTGCGTCAGCAATGGGTTGAGCGCGGGTCGCAGGTGTTACATCTGTCGTACAATAGTGAGATTGCCATTTACATGTTCGAGAAAAAATTGTCATGTTTCTTTATTGGTGCTGGCAGGCATTCACTCTACGGTGATAATTATATTCGATTACGTCTTCTACCAGTGCTATAGACTTTAACATCCAAATCGGATAAGTCTTCTAATTTCCTTCTTCACACTCATTACGGGACCTAAATAAATAAGTGACCAAAAATAGCTTATACCATATAGTGCAAATCAGCGCCGTTGGGGTGGAAGTTCTAAACCCTACTGGGAATTCAACTGCCGTAACGCATCCAAATATTTTATATGCTCATCTGTTGTTTAACTAATGAAAATAACATCGTCCAGGTACGCCATCTCAAACGTGGGACCATCCAGCATTGTGGACATTTCTTGTTAAAACAGTGCTGATTAGAATTTAACACCAAAGGGTAGAAGGTCTTAGTGATATAGTCTGCTATGAGTGTGCTTACGGCAAATAACCACTTCTGTTCGGCTTCAACATCAAATTGAGAAATAAAACATTGATCTAGTGCCGGAACATTGATGTGAAAATGTTTTTGTTTTACAGCGTAAATTAAGACCGCCAACAAAGTTAGGATAGTCAGTTTTAAACATCAGACAACAACGCTATGTGCCAAACAGTTCAATGATTCGCCAGTGGTCCATTGGCATAACTTGGTGAAAGACTTAGAGTGAGAGGAATCACAATCGCACTGAAAGGGAGAACCAGGTCAATTTGTCTACCGAATCGAAGCCAAATCGGCTCAAATGGCCAATTTCGGATATCTTAAAAGTATCACGAGGAAGGGTGTGACGAAATAAAAAATTACTATTGGAACTCATCTACCAATGGTTGTTGCTTTTCATAAACAGCCCGGTTAACACAAATGGCTTGCTAAATTAACTGGTGCCGGGGAGGATACTCACATTAAACTCTGTGCCGAATTGCAATTTCACTATCCGATCATTGATGTGGATGGGAATGTATTTTCGGTGGCACTTGCAACCGAGGGCGAAAATGAGGTTTGAGGAACTATGACGTCTGTTTTTGGTACGATAGCGAAAGGTGGGTTTTTCATGACACCTATGTAGCCTGCATGCGTTAAAATCAACTCAAATGCTACTGTCTGCAGTGTCAACGAACAGTAGGTGATCTGTTTTGAAAGATAGAGTAACAAACCAGTGTTATTTTGGATATGGTTAATACACTGAATTCAATAACTGGTAGGACGACGGTTTTGCAAGGTAATCTTATCATCATGTTTTAAATAAATAAGCGTTAGCACTAACCACTAATTTCTGTACTGCTATTTCTGTGTCGGTTTCGAGTTTGAAAAATAGCCGCATTCGAATGTCATCTCAGTGGAGGAAACGGATAAAAAAGAGGGTTTTATACCTATCATGAAGGAGACCTTGCAGTTTGAAGAATTCACATTTACGATTACCACGACTCAAGTGCGAGGTGAAATCTTCCTCTGCAGTCTTAGTGTTTTTTTTCAAACATTGATATAGTGTATTGGACAAGGACGATCGTCTACTAAAAACTACGGCAAAATGTTTTATGGTTTCTCCCAAGCCAAGGTCTCTTGGGTGATTAAGGAGCACGAAATTATGTTCTTCAAACTCCACCTGGCCTGGTTAACGTAGAAGTCATATCCGTCCGGCGTGGTCTAGAGTAGCTCCATAAATCTTAGGTACATAGTCGTATCTGTGACACCATATATCAAAGCGATGCCGTCATCAGTGAGATAATGCAATTCACTAGTGCTTTGAGCAGTAGTTCGTCAGTTGACACAGCTTTGAGTTACTGGTAGAGAAATCCGCTGCATCTAAATTGGAAACCATCCCTCCTGTTGATTGAATGAGTGCTGCCAACGTCCCGCTGCAATAGTAATTTTCCGCAGTCTCTAGATTGTTGTTTCTCAATAATCTTGATAGCCGTCGGTCAGGATGAACGTAAATAACTGAACTACAGCTTTTTCAATTAAAGATGTCCGAATATCAACTTCAGATGTTCCGTTTCTATGTGGATAGCACGACAGTGCCATGGCCCCAACGTTTCACTTTGTCTTGTACGCATTTCAATACCCCTGTTGTCAAGCTCAGTCCATCCGTGTGGTGATAGCAACCCTCCTGTAAAGTCGAAGTTCACTGGGGCTGCTAAAGACTCGCGGCTGTAGACAAGTTGAAGTTTGGCACTCCGGTTAAGCACCGGATCCCCGCTTCGGTTGCGTTAATCGTCACCAGGACATAACGCGCCCCCTACTGTGTTTGAGTGTTCTTCTTGAACTTCGGGATAACGGCAATTAATTATGGTATATAAGAACAGGATTACGATCAAAGAATCACTACATTGGTATTCATCACCGGTTACAAACGTGCCCATCGTCTTTGGAACCACGATCATTTTTCATTGATTGCTCTGTACTACGGGAACAAGGAAAACCTTTCACTGACAGTGAAGGAATTCAACAACCCTTGTGCAAAGAGGAACATTAAAAACGACGCCAAAAAAACGATAGACAAAATCAAATCTGCCGGAAATGTACACGATGGGAAAGACAACGAAAATTCAGGAACAAAAAAGGATGAATGCGTATATTCGACGTGAGACAAATCGAATACCTCACAGGACGCAAACGCAAGCCGACTAAAAAGGCAACATTGCACAATACTGGCTGATCAAGTATAAAAATAAAAAAATCGTCCACTAAAACCGATTCAGCTACAGGAACGTCATCCCATTCATTAAGAGCTCCGACTAGAATTTTGCACATGGTTCCTGGCACACTTGAATGTGTGGCAAACGGTTTTCACGGATGAACCCATTAGTAATGTGAACGGAAATGCTACAAACTCCATTCGTTCGGTCCATGGAAACCCAAGACACTCTGTTGGCTCCAAATCGCCACATAGTCCCAAGGTGTTGGTACGGGTTAGGATTATGCACGGCGAGATTGTCGGACCGTACTTTTTCACCGGAAACGTAACAGGTGGGAACAAGTTTGCTTATTGCATTGTTCAGGGTGCCTCATAATTGCAAATGGTACAAGATACTTTGGTACCTGCCATCTGGCGTATAGAAACCGAAGGTGGTCCCACAGTTTTGTTCCAACATGACGACACACCGCCACACACTGTTCTGCTGGTGAGGTGTTTCCTCGATTCGCAATTTAACTGCAAACGGATTTTCCGAGGAGGATCAAAAGGATGACCTCCAAGATCACTTGATTGGTCTTCCTTCGATTTCTTTCTGTGGCCTTATCGAAAGTGAACCGTTTATTCCCCAAAACTGAGAACAATTGAGGAGCTAAAACAGAGTAACGTCGCACAGTGTGAAGGTATTCTGAATGTGGAAGAAAACTATCTTCACCGTGTTTTGCTATGCAAGCAGCAGAATGGAAAACATATTGAACAACTTTTATGAAATAAATATGCATTTTTCCATAGTGTTTGTTCTCTTCTCCGGAATTCCATCTCCGACGTAGTTAGCAAGATCGTTCAACGCGAACAAAAAAAACATTTGGTGATATTCCAAGAAGAGTTTTGTGTTGGCCTATATTGGTGGATGTTGTAGTCCGTACTTAAGACAAGTTCAAAGTTTTATTATGATCATTCATTTACCAAACCCGCTTAGAAAAATAGTGCGTTCGCCCAGTGTCATCATCACTTGAACATTTCCCGTTCCGAATTCCCGACATGACGCATCGTTCCATAACTGATTCTACTGTGGCGATTCTCTACCAACACTTGAGCAGCATCGGATTCAGAACTTATCCTCCTTCTGTGCCGGCCTGAAAATCACACGACCGATCGGGATCATTTATCGATCGGTCGGATAGTTCAGCCGCAACAACGGACTTGGTGCTTGTCCGGCTAACCCGAGCGAGAAACCACACTTTATCTACAGCCGCGAGACTTAAGCAGGCCCAGTGAGCTTCCACTGTACATCAGGCGTGCCATCACCACACGATTGGACTGGATTGGAATTGACAACAAGAGTATCAAAAAAGTACAAGACAATGTGAAACGATGGAGCGATCACACTATCCTACTATCCACATAGCAACATGACATCTTAAAATGAAAAAGGCATTGCATGAATTGTCTGCAATTATGCAAAATCATTTTACAGGGCAGACACAACATACATACAAATGAATGAAACAAGGGACTGATCAATAATCGCGAAGTACAACAGGACAGCCGACCAGACACATGTGGTCCGGTGATAGTGTACTGACATCGGTTTCACAGATTGTGGAGGTCTGATTAAAAATCTTACCACATATCGCTTTTGCGGCTTGCATCACGCATGCGAATTCAATTGATACGTGATGGCGGACAGAACAGCTTGACGATCCGGTGAACAAGCCCACTACTTCCGAGGTCGGTTTTCGCACGCCGCATCATAATCTTAACATAATAACGCGACATCTTAAATTGATATCGGGACATCTTGCATTGAGGAATACAGATCAGGTCCGTTCAGAATAATCAATATCATATTGGAATGAACGGAAACTCAAACATAGACCGAAGAGATTTTCAAACGGATATTAACCAACAAATCACATAGGATATCGAGTGGTAACATGCGACAGCAGGTGGAAAAACAAATTTACAAAATGGCAACACATCGAAACTGTCTTGCTCCAAACGTTTTCTCCGACGCACCTGTAGTCTTATTGCGTAGAGAATGGAAGACAGAACAATTCACATCCTAACGGTGGCACTAGACATTCAACGGCCAAGATTACCAGGACTCCCAATCTCTGAGTGATGAAATAACTAAATTTATACCTTCTGAACAAAGCTTATCGAGCACACAGCATCCGTTTATTTCTCTCTTCGTAGGAGGCATTGACCAATGAGCTGTGTCTGTGTACAGAACAGTCTAGTGCAAAGAGTGAGCAAAATCCTCCTGACTCAGTTCAATTTGCTTTTGTTTCCATCCTTGCCTCGACCAAATTGAGAACAACTCGTGGTTGAACTATATTTTTTATTCCATTTAATAAATTTCCAATAACTACCCCCGTCGCGGTGGCCGAGTGGTTAAGGCGTTGGACTTGAAATCCAATGGGGTTCCCCCGCGTAGGTTCGAATCCTGCCCGCGACGTCAACTTTTGGTAGTCGTTGCATGGCTTACCGCATAATAGCAAATGATTTCAAGCACTGTAAATTCACACAATTGGTACCCGAGGCTTACTAATGGCATTGGTTCAAGTCAGAAAAGCATGCAGGGGTATACAGCGGGTCCACCGTATTCAAGCTGGGAGCAAACATGGCAGACGAACAGCTTCTTGAAGGCCGTGATCGATAGGCCGTCAAACGACCGACGGATTGCAGCTAGCATGCTCCTTGCCGCAGAACATGCTCGCACGGTGTTCATCTGGGTCTTCTGGATGAGGAGATAGATGATGACTCACAAATCCCGCTCAGTTGCCGTCGAACGCAGCGAGACGTTGTTCAGTTGATAAGGAATGTCCAGTGTCTCTCGTCCCAGGCGCATATGTGCGCATTTCGACGAATTCACTGCAAATTCCCAGTGGAGTAACTTATCCAAATCCAATTGGAGGGCATGGTGGTCCTCCGGTTTTCTCGTGACTCGCCACAGTTTCACGTCATCCGCGTAGAGCAGACAAGGCAAGTTTAACCGGGAGGGCAAGTCATCCACGAAGAGAAGGAACATTACCGATCCTAGGACCGAACCCTGTGGCAATCCACTAGTGAGTGGATAGCGACGCGACTCAGTCTGGGCAACTCTCACGCTAAACGTCCATGACCCTGAGCGCCGACTAGAATTTTGCACATGGTTCCTGGCACACTTGGATGTGTGGCAAACGGTTTTCACGGATGAACCCATTAGTAATGTGAACGGAAATGCTACAAACTCCATTCGTTCGGTCCATGGAAACCCAAGACACTCTGTTGGCTCCAAATCGCCACATAGTCCCAAGGTGTTGGTACGGGTTAGGATTATGCACGGCGAGATTGTCGGACCGTACTTTTTCACCGGAAACGTAACAGGTGGGAACAAGTTTGCTTATTGCATTGTTCAGGGTGCCTCATAATTGCAAATGGTACAAGATACTTTGGTACCTGCCATCTGGCGTATAGAAACCGAAGGTGGTCCCACAGTTTTGTTCCAACATGACGACACACCGCCACACACTGTTCTGCTGGTGAGGTGTTTCCTCGATTCGCAATTTAACTGCAAACGGATTTTCCGAGGAGGATCAAAAGGATGACCTCCAAGATCACTTGATTGGTCTTCNGATTTCTTTCTGTGGCCTTATCGAAAGTGAACCGTTTATTCCCCAAAACTGAGAACAATTGAGGAGCTAAAACAGAGTAACGTCGCACAGTGTGAAGGTATTCTGAATGTGGAAGAAAACTATCTTCACCGTGTTTTGCTATGCAAGCAGCAGAATGGAAAACATATTGAACAACTTTTATGAAATAAATATGCATTTTTCCATAGTGTTTGTTCTCTTCTCCGGAATTCCATCTCCGACGTAGTTAGCAAGATCGTTCAACGCGAACAAAAAAAACATTTGGTGATATTCCAAGAAGAGTTTTGTGTTGGCCTATATTGGTGGATGTTGTAGTCCGTACTTAAGACAAGTTCAAAGTTTTATTATGATCATTCATTTACCAAACCCGCTTAGAAAAATAGTGCGTTCGCCCAGTGTCATCATCACTTGAACATTTCCCGTTCCGAATTCCCGACATGACGCATCGTTCCATAACTGATTCTACTGTGGCGATTCTCTACCAACACTTGAGCAGCATCGGATTCAGAACTTATCCTCCTTCTGTGCCGGCCCGAAAATCACACGACCGATCGGGTTCATATTTCGTTGAATGGATTACATCGCCGTTCATGTTTTTCGTGGCAGTTGTTGTGTGTTTGCTCCGTCGGGAGCTTCATTATGAGGTGTAGCGTTTTAGGTTTCCTGGTGTTTCTAAAATTTTCGAGTTTTTCTCGGTATGAACGCTTGTGACCCAAGAAAAATTTTCACGTATTGGAAATGCTACGCGTGGGTATTTTCGCTGTTTGTTTTATTATTGTTTTTGCTAACCGTGGTGCGAGTTCTATTCTATCCTAGTACTTCACTTCATACGGTCTCAGACCTCTCCTTACTGTTTCAGTTGTGATATTCAATATATTTACTGTTCGGCTCGAGCAACGGTCTCCCGGTGACTTGTATGCATTGCACGTTTCGGGTAAAGGTGGCTTTTACACTGCCTCCATTGTGAATTCCTCCTTGTAGCCTGAGCTGTCGAGGGGATTCAGGCGCATTCCTAACTTTTACACAACGTTAATTTGTGTCCACTGGTCCTGCTTTATCATTTATATGGAAATGATTTCTAGGTTTACCTGTAGGACGTATCGTCCCGATGAGTCTGCAACTATTTTGTCGTCGTCGGTATATATGAAGCACTGGTTTTCGATCTGCTTTGCAAGGTCGTTGATAAATACACAGAATGCGGGTTATACTAGAATGGACGCCTGAGAAACCCCACTGGTTTCCTTTCCCTCGTTGATTACCATCACCTAATTCTCACTTATGTTTTTTTGGAGGGGGATGGCTATTCGGCTATATGCCTGGATTGGTGCTCCGATTTTTTCGTAATTTAGCGAGCAGTAAGCTGTAGTTCACAGAGTAGAAATATTTTAGGAATTCAACCGTTTGTCTTCATTTCTGTCACCTTGATAAACCACTTGGCGGCAGGCTTTCGATTGAATGGTCAAGTATGTCTCTCTTCGTTGTTATCAGGCTAACAATGAACGGAATATAACGCAGACGACACCTAAATCAACACGAATTGGAAATTCGGTTCGGTACTAATACGATCGAGTTGGCACAGTGGTAACACACACGCCTTCCGTGCAATGGGTCTGGAATTCAAAGCCCGGACGGGACGGTGGATATGCACCACTGGTGACCCGTAATAAGAGCGAAACTCAAGTCTAGTGCTTCAGAGTGTTTCACTTGTTTCACTGGATTAACTGAGGATTGGGCGTGAAGGTGAAGTCTGAAAGGCAGTTAGTTCAAATCAATAACACTTATTCCACAGCACTAATCGCTAACAATTGAGTTAGATGTGAACCGCTTGAGGTTTGTCAAACAGGATCGATCCTTGAAGAATCTGTGTTACGCTTTCGAAAAGAACTGCCTTTCTAGTAAGAATTCCCCAGGGTTTTTCCTTACTACATGGTCCATTTATTTACAGGTGGCACTTGTCAAGCTTAGCGAAAGATAATGCATTATTTTGACTGTATCACCCTTCTTATGGACGAAAGCTCGGTGCCAGTCGGCTAGTGTTGATTTTGCTGACAGCTTTAGAACCGCGGGGTTCGTGTTGTCAGTTTAGTTCAGAGTAGACACCACTGACAGAAATTTGTCGGTCCCTATATGCCTGTACGGGTTGCACGACACTACAACTTCTTCATCAATCGTGGTACTCACGTTTATTCAAACTCGAAATAAGGTTTGAAAGTGGTCGTTGAATGTGTTTGTGAATACTCTAGTTAGTGTCTAAGGTTGTTGTGCCTAAACACGGACAAGCCTATGAACTTTTGAGACCTCACCTGCGATTTGATACGCGGATAGAATCCTTTCGTATGCGTTTATTTTCTCTGGTCAAATAAGGGTTTCCGTTTTTGTTTTCGTTCCATTTTTGCGACAAGCATATCTTTCAACGCCATAACAACCTGTTACAAGGTTTCCATGTGCAGCATGCCCCCGGTTGCCTAGCTGGGATCACAAGAGCCGTTTATCATAGCATCGTGGTCGATTTCGCTACACAGTCTGCCCATCATGCATGTAGGAGCGAATATCTCCAGCATTAGATCGAACGCGATTACCGTGTGATCACTGTCCGAGTAAGCTTCTACAGCATGTATTTTAAATCTCAATCGAGATCCTGGTGATTGATAACTCTACGATAGACTGTCTCGGTGTCTCCGGATAGCCCTGGTACAGTGAATTTCATTAGGGTTCACATTTAGAGGGTGGTGTTGATTATTTGGTTGCGTTTCTTTAGTATCGTGCAGAAAATACGGCACATTTCAACCAAAATCAGCAGAGCTGACGATTCTGTCTGATACGTAGCTAGCTGAACGTTACCAGCTCCGTAGATGCACTGAATTAGCGCCTGTTTCAGTAATTTTTTGACTTGCAACGGTGCGCTACTCCCCTGGATCCCATTAGGCCTATAGACCCTGTATGTTGTGAAGTTATCGCATGCGATTGAAGAACCATATCCCTGTCGTTAATCCAAACTCAACATCTACGAGCAAGTTTGTCCTTAGTGTTTGTTAGACTGCATGTGTTCATGTGACGCATCAACAACCGATGTACCTTGGGGCGCTGTCGGACTCGTCATATGTTATCGACCCTCCATCCGTCATTTTGGATCTGCCTACATGTTCGTTTGAGAACCCTTGGAATACTATCCCTCAGACCCTTATACGCATATGCGTGCTCACGCACATCGCCGCATACGTATATACATACAGATACACTCACGTACCCACACACTGATAACCAAGTGAACACAACATACAAACTCATTACCGCATTTCTGTTGACATCCCTTTTGTTTCTCTGTCAAAACAATCATTGCTATCTTTCATTAAAGCTGCATGCTCTTGTTTTTCGGGTTGACTGCGCTTTGGTTGCGCTCTATGCACTGTAACATTGATCGTACTCGTGCAACATGATTCCCAATTTGGAAACACATTTCAGTTTGCAATACCGTGATTTTAGATCGATAGCTGTGGGTGAAGAGTAGTTAGTCCTATCTTTGTATCCCACTGCAGTGTTCTTGGTTTTCATGTATCACCGTTGGAATTCGAGCAACCTTGATCGTCGAAATAACTTCGTAGTAGTTCGAAAGTTACAGCTCAAATTTGAAAAGCGTTCTGAGCAAAACGGTAAGGAAGTTCATTTTTTCTATTCAATGATTGCTGTTTGTTGAGAGTGCTTATGCTAGTCAATATACGGATTCAATATGNTTTTTAATTCGGTGTACAGTTAATAGGCCGACTAATGAAAAGCTTATAGTTTAAATAAATGTATAACTTATGTTACTGCAAACTACTCGCGTACCATCCCTCATCCTGAAGTCCTAAGTCGAACGTTTTAACTACTGCCCAGTAGTTATAATTTGAGTGCAATGTAAAACTGTTCTGTATTAGAAACAGAGCTAGCTACCTCGACAGTGGTCGACCGTGGCCAGGTTCAGGGAAATATTAGAGAAAACTGACAAGTGCTGTTTGATAGTCAACTTGGTGGACTCCATGGTGAACAGACTGCCTCCAATGCTCAAACATAAAGAAGGGCAAATAGAACATTGACAATACATGTATCATACCAACAAATCATTTTTGTAAACAAATTCTAATAAAGTTTTTCCATCGAGTCTTTGTTATTTTACAACTGATGCACCAACAGCGGTTGTCAAAATTGAGAAATCATTCATTTTAATCGCATTAGACTGATAGAAGCAAACGTGGATATTATTACAGATATGTTACGTTTGATGGGGCAGTAGCATAGTAAATCCCGTGAAACATTAAGCATTGGGAGAAACAAATAGGATGAAAGTCAGGGTGTTGTAGGAGATAAATCAATACCTGTATTCTTATGGTAGGTCAGTCAGAAACGGAGACCAAATCGTGCTTCGAAACCCCTTGGAATATTCAACAAAATTCAAAAAATGTTTATCTTGGTGGGAAAAATTCTAATTTATTTTGAAAATTTAGTGGAATCGGTACGCAAAAGTTGCCCGTTGCAGACCCAAAGATGCCTGCCAACCAGTAAACCGATTTAAAGAGAGAAATATCGGTGAAGTATACTTCTTTGAATGCAGCTTCTCTGTGTGAGAACGTACCAACTTTGGAAATAAGCAAATATGTATGTGATCATGTCAGAGAGAATAAGGTTAGCCTTGTGTACCAGTGGACAATTTGAAAGAGTTATTATTGAGGTGCACATACAAACTCTTTACTAAGGCAAGCGTCGAAAAATCACAAACAACCGTTCATATTCATTAAATCATACTAATCTCATATTTCTAAACTATATATAACTGTACTGTATTAACCCGAGTTTTTCGAGTCCGCTATATTTCACTACCGGGATTTTTAACGTTAGGATTGACATGTGTATTAGGCTTTATGTTACTCATGAGTAGTCAAACACTGACTGTCTATGTGATAAACTGCGGCTCAGATTGAACTGTTGTGAAACCAATCTGGTTCGTGGGAAGCATCTCTTCGACTAAGTAAATCACAACTAATATTTCCGACAGATGTATTCATTGCCAAATTATAAAGTTAGGGATACACAACACAATATAGTGAGATTTTCATCTTGATCTGCTCTCGAACACATACTTGTAAATGCCCTTAATAGTGACCGTAGTGCCATCAATTTTAAGTCCAAATAGGAACTGCGAAATACTTCTCACTTTCTAGATGTAAATCCATAAGATACAACGGAAAAGTGGTAAAAGGCTGAGTTTATTTTAAACCAAAATGCAAAATTCTCACGTTGCCCTGCTGTGTGTCTCTAAAACATAGGAGGAGATTAGTTCAATCACTCGTTTATCGCGTCAGAAGAATTAGGTCAGAAAACTGTCAACCTCAAGACCTCGTAAATATCGAGTAGACACTTTCGAGAACGGAAGGTTGAAGAACTGACATACATCCTTACAGACTAGCACTGAACACAGTGAAAGGTAAAAGAACACATGATCCTTATTGTTCAAATCGCTAATCACAATGCCACATTCAACCAATTATACTGATTGCATCATTACTTCACCGCCACAATAACTGAATATTTCTAATCATATATATATCGAGGGTGTCTCAAGTAAATATTACTTGTAAAATTGCTTTTACAATGGCGACTGTGAAAGTAGTTTGGGAAGTTGATTACTTTGTAGCCTCATGACGTGTTTCACTCTGGGTTGATTATTTTTTGGCTGAAAAGGCCATTTCCTCATTATTTATTCACTGTTAAACTTTCGAGATTATGGAGAATTCCAATATCGAATCTACACATTGGAACCCTCCCCCTTCCCTCCTGACAGCCCCAACCTCAGGTGGTTGAAAATTTATTTTCTGTACCCAAAACAAAATCGAATTTATTCACGTCCGGTATCCCTTTGGATGCCAAAGGTTGATACGCCATTGAAAGCCGATAACTAAAGCTTCAATCTCGAACTTGATGAACTACCAAAGGAATAAAATTAGACGAACAATCAATCTACATGAAGTGCTTTCGAGTGTGTATAACACCATATGTGTTCTTGAGAATGTATACATTTTGTATACAGCTCTAGAGATTACGTTGTGTTTTGCCATAGTACCAAATTGCCATTTTTACTGTAGATACCTATTCCTTTTGATTGCTTGCGGGAATTCCCACTATTTGTCTGTATTTGGCTCACAAAGATTTGGTTGTAATAGGCGCTATGCATTTCCACTATCCGACATTTTACATTGTGCGATCAAAAAGCTCGTTGACAGTAAAATGTCTAGCGGGTTTCGTGGTATATCTGTGCACAGGCAATTCTATTAGCCCGAGCAAGACTTTATCAATACTTAGTTTTAAATATCGAAATGAAATAAGTAAATTTATCATCTTTTCAAAGCGTCATCGATTTTCATTACATTTTATCACATAGTTCTCCAGTCTCTGAATTATTTTCAATCTCAACGTATCTAACATTCCCTGCCTCTTTGATCTCACGTTCAATAATACCCACTACAAATTAAGGTGGGTATTGCAGTTGATCCGGCACATGTTTCCGAGGTTAAATCGATCCTCCTGTCCCGGCCGGCCGGCCCACTCGCAACTGGTCTGTTTTGTTTCAGTGGCAGTTCCGTTCACAGGCATCGATTATGTGCTGCTGACCGCAAACTGGTTCTCCCATGGTGCTTATGGGGTATTTTTCTTCCCCAGTGAACTGTTTCGATCCGTACACTATCGTACATATACGATTCATTTGTGTGTGTGTGTGTGTGTGTGTGTGTATGTACGTTATTCCTCTTGGATCTGTCTCTTGTCCATAAACAGCTTCTCCTTCAACCTAAAATGTGAAGTCCTATTCGACCTCTTGTGTTCCGCACTGTGTGCTTTTCGCTTTCCCGAGAATGTTACCACGACAACCACTTGTTCATGAAAGGTCGAGTGCATGCTGCAGCAGTTCGGTCAGTTCTATTGCGTGACGTATAGAAACATGGAAAGCAAACACACGTTCGCATCAGCAATCGGTTATCACTGCACACACACACACAACACCGGTCATAATGTGGCTTTCATGGCTTGCAGTGTTTGCCGAGCCATGCAGCAAATGGATAATGAC